>JBAJNP010001182.1:6875-67017 GCA_036877545.1 Yasuhikotakia modesta
GCTGTGGTCTCTCATCTTGATTACACAAAGTAATTTACTATTACTACTCTAAAATATAAATTAAATCTGAAATAATCAAATATATGAAATAGAATGATTAATATTACGTTTCCCTTTTTTTTTAGAAAATGACCTGTATGTATCTGTATGAAATCAATAAGAGAATCAAATACTGCATTATCTTTAGTTACATTTATAATATTTATTTATGGAAAAACAGTGTTACACAAACTACACAAACTATGTTTAAGTTACATATGCACTTTTCAAACGCATTTTTATAAAATACCATGCATCACATATATGCGCGGTCATCTTTGACTTGTAATATAATAGTACAAAATTAATTGTGCAAATATCGCTGTTGCTTTTGTATAAATGAAGCGGACATAAGTGAGTGGCCGCGATCTAATCCTGTTTACATAAAGTAAACCTGCTCCCGAGCAGGATCCAAGATCACTCGAAATCGTCAACAATCAAATCCAGCTAACTTAGTTAGCGAGATACGAAGAACGGACCCCTGATCTGAAGATAAGAAGCGCTGAAGAGCGCTGCATATAAACACAAAACAATCAAGCTGCGCGCAGCCGATAATCAGACACTAAGGCTGTGCGCAGCTGACATTACTCAAACAATAACGAAAAGAACCAAAACAAACAACAACGACACCTACAGGGCAGATACACAACAAAACAAGAGACTGTCACGCGCGAGTCGTGACATCTAAAGTCAGACGTGCATGTAAGAGTAACATCCTCTCATCTGTCTAAAGCCAGCAGGTTCTTGGTCTCAATTTATGCTTGAGATACTGCATGGATTGTGTCGGAAATCTCTCTCCTGAAGAACAGAAACAATTGCTTGATCAAATACACCTAAACAAGCAGTGATAACGTGTGTTAAATAAGGAAGATACCCAAAACATGAAGTGCTGTTTTAAAAATCACTGGTCTACAGTAACCACTTGTGCAAAGACCATATGCTGCCTTTGCCAAAAAGGGGACTGACAAAATCAAATGAAGGGCAGGACTTAATTAAGATTGCACAAGGTTGCTTAAGGTGCATTCTGTTGTTGTTAACCTGTTAAAAGGTTGAGCACTTAAGCCTTATCAAGCTGTTTATCACTTGACGCTATAAATAATGCACTTCAGGCACATCTGAGTTTAAACACGTTTACAAATGGACCAATTTATAAGCAGGTCAAGGACATGTGACATAGCATTGCGTCACAAAGCCCTTAAAAGATGGCTACACAATACATAATCAGATTCAAATCTGAAGAAGGCCATGCAAGGAAATTAGAAGTATGGCAAACGCATCATCTTCCCTATAAATGTGTGTGAAGTCCAGTCTGTCAACACACAAACATCACTTAAAGATGCTCATCTAGACAGAGAGTCTTGGCCCAGATGTCTTGGGGGGTTTAGGGTTATAACATTTAATTATTTGTAGTGCAGATGATAAAGACGATCAAAACAAAAGTAAACTTTAATGTGATTTTATTTACAAAAAGGTGCAAGTGCTCAAGTGAACAAAGTAAATGGTGAAAATATATACAAAAATGTATACAAAACGAAAATAACACAAACAAAGACACAGATGGAGAAACTGAACATGGGCAGCACCAAAGAAATATTATCGAAATAAAGAAACAGAAAAATAAAAAATGTTTAATGCCACTACTGACCAAACAAAAGAGAATGAAAGCAAAACTCTTCAGCATCAATGACACCCTAACTAAACTACACTGTCTAATGTACAGAGGGACGGGTAACAAAACAAAACTGGACATGGGACACAAACAAAAACAAGCAACACAGTAACAAAAATTAAATAACAAAATCAATAATGTCACAACTCGCTCGTGGCAGTGTTGTGTTTTGTTATGTTTTTCCCATTTAGAGGTTGTGTTGGCTGTTTTTGGTTATGTTCTGTCCTTTTCGTTCATTGTGTTAATTGTATCAGCTGCGCACAGCCTGATTTCGTATGTTGATGCGTTATTCTGGTATGTCCCTCGTGTTATTCCCTGCCTTGCCTTGTCTTGCCGTGCCCTAGTCTAGTCTTGCCTTGTTTTTCTGTGTTAGTTTGTTTCTGGGAGGTTTTCCCTGTGATTTTGTTTCTCGTTTTGTTAGTATAATAGTCTTCAAGAACATAGGAAAGGTTCTAGACATTTTGAACCACTCCATTGTATATAAATCTATTTTAGAAAAGTTTGCCAAAAATGGGTTGGGCAAAAATACATCAAAATGTATTTCTAAATAAAATACTAAACACCTTAATTTTAAGTGTATCAAAATAAACTACAAAATACAGCAGCCATGCATCAAAATAAACTACTGTATTTTAAAAATTCAAAAAATAATTTTAGAGGTAAGCATGAAATTTCTTCGCAAACTTGACTGATTAAGTAAACAATATTTGATGGCAACAGCTCTGCCAGAGTCATGCAATAACAGATCAAATATTCACATATCCCTGTGATCTCCCAGTTAAAGTAACGATCAGTTCAATGTTTAACAGTTTGCAAATGACTCCTACTCTAAATTTTCCTAATTTAGTTTCTTGGTGTTTGGTAACAAAGGGCCTATTTTGCATAAGCAATACTGACTCAATGACAAACAAGCAATTTATAAGAAGACAACTGATGGCACCTGTATTCATAGCAACTAGTTTCTAACTAGTTAATCATCTGATAGTTAATCATAAATATAATATTTTGTGTCAGGCAGTTATTCATCCAGTGGTGTGCAAAATCTCGATCCTACTAAACAGCTACTTCAATTAGGGTACAATATTCAGCAATCAGATATTTATTTATCAATCATTAAACCCCTATTTGGAAGTTGAAAAAAAATATATAGCATTTCAACAATTATTTATTAATTATTTTAAATGTTGCCAGAAACGTAATCATGAAGTAGCAACAGAACTTGCCAAGGAGTATTAACCCAACTCCAACTATCTGAATCTACTGATAGCCACAGAAGTATAGAGACTTGATGTCAGCAAGTATTTTGAAGTATTTTGAAGTATTCAAACACTGAAGTATTTTGTTACAAAATACGAAGCCATTTTCATCAACCCTATCAAATACAAATTACAAAATACTATTTTATATTTGAAATATGTATTTGAAATACATGTATCATAAATACTGCCCATCCCTGACCACATCAAGCTTAACAATCATTGGAAGCTGTGAGTATTACGTTGTTATTAGATTATTATTAAAGATCTTCAGGAAACCCAGTCTAGGGGAACAACACTTTTGGACCACAGTACCCAAGCAGAGGTAATTCTGTGTCCCTCTTCAGTGTCCCTCTGCTTGAAAGTAGCCCTGTGATTGTAGTCGAGTATACTGTTGTAAGTTGTTCTATATAATTTGTGTTTAAAATTTCATGATAATCTCCACTGTTTTCTTGTTTGTCAATCAAGTACATTTTATTTAATTTAGAATGAATTAACACTCAATTTTGCTGACTGTAAATGTAGAAAAATACTTTTTTGTAGTGTGATACATGTCAGACAATAACTGTTAGCTTACATGTAGTCATGGTAACTTATTAAAAGGTACACATTCAGAGTCTGACTTTGTGTTATTGTTAACAGGCATACAGGCATACTGGCACTATGGCTACTACAGCTTAACATAAAGCTGTACATAAACAGGAAATATTGGAAAGTACTGAAAAGTATTTATACATCTGCATGAAATTGCATAGTGTTAGCACCTGTTGTATTTCACTGCAACATACATTTTCTCTGTCTGTGGGCAGGCATACACGCTTTCCACATAGTGAGGGATGAATAGACAGTGGAAAATTTGTTTTCTACAAAGGTTGGTCTAAAGTGGTCTAAAGCCTGTGCAGTTGTCTTAGTATCCTGAGTTTGAATGTTCTGTGTACTGGTCAACACAGCAATGGGACCCATTATATCATTGTCTGCCCTAGTGGTCACTGTACTGTCTTGTGCTGTCTGTTTGTATTTGTGCTTGTATCAGTAATTATGTAAAATTTGTCCATTTAATTAGTGCTGTGTTGTTTTATGCAGCACCTTGGTCTTACATGTATATGTAAGAGTCTGAATGTATATTGTATAAAAAAGGCTCTGAATGTATAATAAATATGAATACAAAACTTTGTGTTAATTCATTCTAAAGAGAATACAATTATGTAATTGACTGACAAACAGGATAACAGTGAAGATTATCTTGAAGGATTAAACACATAATATAGAACAACTTCTTTACAGTACACTCAATTACAGTCACAAGGCTATTTTCATGCAGTGGGACACTGAATTAACTCTGTTTCGGCACTGTGGTCCAAAATGTTTTCCCCCTAGACTGGGTTTCCTGAACATTAATCTGGCAGTAAGCCTCTTTTTGTATCCTGGGGAAGAAAGCGGGACATAACAACACTGGATTATTCTTGTGTTGTCATATTGTTATCTGTGCTAAGAAGCTAAATCTAAGGATGTTGCTAACGTTTGTTTACATTGCTAACACTAACTGTACACACATCAAAACTAATGCTCTAATTTCAACAATTAAAAATGGCTATTCCTCTCTTGTATCCTGGGGAAGAAAGCATGACGTATCCGGGACATGTGGTTGACTAGAGACAAACACAACAACATCATTGTTACTGACAAGGCCTACCACAGTTGTGTTGTGTTGTTGATTTTTTAAATGTATGACTGTTTGCATTCTTGATTTCATGGGACAAATTGGCTCGTGGTGTTTTGAGGGGTGCTTTGTCTCCAGATCTGAATGCTTCATCTCTGGCCTTTAGCAGCCTACAGACCTCTGCTGTCATCCACGGCTTCTGGTTTGCATGTGTAGTAATGGTCTTGGTGAGTGTCTAAACATGCTCCAGTCTGTGCACTGGAAACAGTCCTGTAGTGTCAAAGTAGCGTCATCTTGCCAAACTCTGAGTTTTTGAACTGGTTTAGTGAGTTTTAGAAGTGGTCTGTA
Source organism: Yasuhikotakia modesta (assembly GCA_036877545.1). NCBI lineage: Eukaryota > Metazoa > Chordata > Actinopteri > Cypriniformes > Botiidae > Yasuhikotakia > Yasuhikotakia modesta. Next base: position 11,848 of record JBAJNP010001182.1, read on the forward strand.
TGCTGGGATTAGCATAACAGAGCTGTTGTCCGATGCATTGTGAGGGAAAATTTTTATCCTTTAGTTATGATTAATGCTTACGCATACCTTACGCATCTGAATTAACATTTGAATTACTGTTTCATCTTAACATTTTAAATTACTGTTTCATCCTATGTTAACTTAGGCCATATATTTTATGTCTAGATTATAATGTCTGTAGCAGTAGAATGGAACAAGCTGGGCCTAATGGTGTGGGGAGTTGTTCAAGAGGAAATGTAGCATATTATGAACAATACGACCTTAGTAATGCTGGTATGGGAATCACAAGGGCTGAAGGTGATAAGAGACAGTATAAGAATGGGAGGTAAAGAAGAGAGAGTGTTGCACTCTCTTCAGATTGTATCATTATCATTCTGTTTCGAGCTGATCCTGCTTGCAAGCAATAAATTATTAATAAAGACAGTTTCTGGTTTGTGAGTCTCAAAGAAATTTCTACAACAGCATTATTTTCTGCTGTATTAACCAAGTCCAGTTTTTTGTTTCCTCTTGTTGCAAAGTCCACATGTTGGTAGAACTTTAGGCAAAACTGTCTTTAGGTTTGCATGGGTAAAGTCACCCGCTATGATAAAGAAGCCGTCAGAGTTAATTGTTTGTTGTTCGCTGATGGCGCTGTACAGCTCATGGAGCACGTCCTTAGTGTTTGCACATGGGGGATTAAAATTATGACAATAACAATGGCCGTGAACAATTGTGGCAGAGAGAACGGTCGGCAATTCACAAACATAAACTCTACCAGCAATGAACAGGGTTTTGTTGTAAGCACAGCATTGTTACACCATTGTTTGTGTATGTACACATAAGCCACCCCTGCGAGTCTTACCAGACAGTGTTGGGTCTCTGTCCGCTTGGTAGCAGGTGGATGGTGGAATCTGGGGTGTTATCGTTTAGCCATGTTTCAGTGAAAACAAACACATAACAGTTCCTCGTCTCATGCTGTGTAGATCGACTGAGTTGAATCCAACTGAAGTCCAGTTGTTATCTAGAGAATGAACATTTGAGAGCATCAGTGATGGAAACGCTGGTCTGGCAGGGTTAGCCCTTAGCCTAGCTCATACACCCCAACGCCTGCCGTGCTTCTGTCCTCCCTCACACCACCAGCGTCGCCTGTTTGTGTGGGTGACGTCAGTAGGCGAGGATGTGGTCTTGGGGGTCAGCTTCATCAGCAGACAAAGGTCTTGCAGCTTCTCATCTTGGTTGACACCCTGTTAGTCAACCAGGTTTTAATTTCTATACATTCTGATAATTTTATAAAATTATTTGTCTCATTTGGACTTGAAGAAATATTCAGCTGGGTATCATCATCGTAACAATGAAAATTGATTGGGCCATAACTTTCTTCATAACTTTTCTGAAGAAAAAGTCCAAAGTTTCTGATAACGGCTTTAGCAACAATCTGCTGTTACAAGGAGCAATTTAGCTCCAGGAGGAAGTAACAGACAAAATAACAGACGATAATTACTGTAGCTGCTGTTCATGCTGTTCAAAACAAATACTGTTTAGGTGGAAGTAGAAATACTTTATGAGGTGCTCTGCTATATTAAGAAAATGCTAAAGAGATAAGTGTTTAGTCTGGATTTAAAATGTAAGAGTGTGTCTGAGCCCCGCACAGCATCTGGGAGACTATTCCACAGATTTGGACCTAAATATGAAAAAGTTCTACCACCTTTTGAAGATTTGTTAATTCTAGGGATAGCCAGAAGTCCAGAGTTTAGAGACTGTAGGGTAAGGGACAGATTATAGCGGGTTAGAAGATCAGAAAGGTACTTAGGGGCTAATCCATTTAATGCTTTATAAGTAAGCAATAGTATTTTATATAATACTCGGGGGGCAGTTGTGGTCTACTGGTTAAGGAGTCGGGCTTGTAATCAGTAGGTTGCTGGTTCGATTCCAGCACCAGCAGATAGCAACTGAAGTGCCCTTGAGCAAGGCACCTAACCCCCGATTGCTCCCACTGTGTGTGTGCTGGCGACTTGCAGTGTGTGTTCACTTCTCACATGGATGGGTTAAACGCAGAGGTCACATTTCGGTTATGGGCAACAGTAACTGACAAACACGTCACTTCACTCACTTATATGTAATACGAGATCTGATGGGCAACCAGTGTAGCGATGACAGAATAGGGGTTATATGATCATATTTTTTGTCCTAGTAAGGATTCTTGCTATTGTGTTTTGACTACAATTGAACAAATTGTAGTCGGTTTGTTAACAAGTCAGGGCAACCACCTAAAAGTGCATTACAGTAATCTAGTCTGGAGGTCATAAAAGTGTGGACAAGCTTTTCTGCATCAGATCTAAGAAATTACATAGCTTACATAGCTACATAGTTATATTTCTCAGGTAGAAAAAAGCAGTTTTTTTAATATAAGCCAGGTGATCTTCAAATGGCAGACTACTATTGTGTATAACGCCCAGGTTTTTAAAAGAATTAGATGTGGTAATCTTGTATCCGTCTAATTTGAAATTGGAGTTTGATAATTGATGTTTACCTGACTTGAAGTAGAACATTTTTTTTGCCATCATGTGCTTTATATCTTTAATACAGTCTGAGAGTAATGGCAACTTTGTAATATCATCTGGTTTTGATGAAATGTAAAGTTAAGTAACTTGGAGGAATATGTGTCAGCAAATGCATTGCTGATGTCACTACCTCCAAGACCATCACCACACCCTCCAACTAGAAGCCGTGGATGACTGCAGAGGTGCGTGTGCTACTGAGAACCCGAGACGCCACCTTCAGGGCAAGAACAGCGAGAGCCAAACTGTCCCAGGAGATGCAAAGCTTGCACACGCTCAGAAAATCCACAGCCACTTCATGACCAGCAGTGACACGTGGCACATGTGGCAAGGCATCCACTCTGACTCACGACTGTGTAGCAATGCACAGCTCAAACCACATCATCAAGTTCGCCAATGACACAACCGTGGTGGGTCTTTTCAGCAAGAACGACGAGTCAGCATACATGGAGGAGGTGAAACAGCAAACGGACTGGTGTATAGCCAACAAACCTGTCCATGAATGTTGACAAAACTAAAGAGATGGTTGTTGACTTCAGAAGAGCACAGAAAGACCACTCTCATTTGAACATCGGCGTCTCCCCTGTGGAGATTGTAAGGAGCACCAAGTTCCTTGGAGTTCACCTGACGGAGAACCTCTCCTGGTTGCTCAACACCAGGTCCATAGCAAAAAAAGCCCAGCAGCGCCTGTACTTTTTGAGAAGGCTAAGAAAAGCTCATCTCCCAGCCCCCGTCCTCACAGTGTTCTACAGAGAGACAATTAAGAGGATCTTGAGCAGCTGCATCACTGCCTGGTGTGGGAACTTCACCATCTTGTGATCAGGGACCACAAGACCCTGCAGCGGATAGTGAGAACAGCTGAAAAGATCATTGGGATCTCCCTCCACTCCATCACGGACATTTATACATCACGCTGCATTCGCAAGGCTACCAGCATTGAGGATGACCCCTCACACACACTGTACACCCTCCTGCCATCTGGTAAATGGTACAGAAGCTTCGTATTTTACTGATTCCCCATTTAGATGAACAAATTGATAACGATCCAACAGATAGGGACGAATCGTTGCAACCCCTGCCCTTGGATGCCGATGTAATTTTGTCAAGTAGGACTAATAAGGAGATGCAACCTTTATCTTACGCTAATAGTAGGTCATTGGTAATTTTGACCAGAGTAGTTTCAGTACTGTGATATGGCCTGAATCCGGACTGGAATATTTCAAAAATGTCAATTGCAAGAAGGCACACTTGCTTGTATACAACCTTTTTTAAGATTTTGTCTTAAAAAAGATTGGCCCAATCTTTTTTAAGATGTGACTGGGTACATTTGTGTTGATATGTACCCAGTCACAAGTGCTTGGTAGCACTTGTGTTGATAACATCGTACCCACCATACAAGTCAGGAAGTTCCCCAACCAGAAGCCCTGGATCAACAGTCATGTATGCCACATGCTGCATACTCGATCTTCTGCATTCAAAACAGGCAGTGAGACAGAATACAAGGCTGCAAAGTACGGACTGAGAAAATCCATTACAGCGGCCAAAAGGCAGTACAAGAAGAAGCTGGACAGTTTCTACTCTACTGCCGATGCTGGTAGGATGTGGCAGTGCCTGCAGCACATCACCGATTACAGGTCTGCCATGAACAGACCTGTAGTCGGACAGCCTGCCGGACCCCTCAGACAGCCTGCCGCACAACCTCAACAATTTCTACACCTACTTCGAGACCTCCAACGTCAACACTGAGAGGAAGCAGACAAGTAGACAATTGAAGGAACAATATAAACAGTGCAGCAACTGAAAAAAACAACAGTCTTATGGTACCATTTTCCCTAGACTAGTATAGCGTAAGTAAACAAGGGCAGTTGTCCCACCCCACCTTTTTTAATAGAGAGAGTAGAGAGAGGTATAGACGAAAAGAAGAAAAGAAAAAGGAAAAAAAGAGAGAAGTGTTAGTAGTAGTTGAGTTGCATTTAATTGGGTATGTATTGTCTAAAAAGGTGAGTTTTTAGTATTTTCTTGAAGATGGATAGTGAATCAACTGTTTTGATGGAGACTGAAAGGTTATTCCACCAGGAGGGAACAATCCAGGAGAAGGTTCGTGCCAGCGATTTCTTGCCTCTGTGGTGTGACACCACAAGGCGTTGCTCACTACCTGAACGCAGGCTTCTGGAGGGCACATGGGTCTGTACCAATGAGTTTAGGTAACTTGGTACAGACCCAGTGGTTGTTCTGTAGGCTACCATCAGTCGCCTTTAGCTTGATTCAAGCAGCCAATGATAGCCAGTGAAGTCTGGTGAGAAGAGGGGTGACATGTGCTCTCTTTGGCTCGTTGAAGACTACCCTCGCAACTGAATTCTGAACCATTTGCAGCGGCTTGGTAGTACTTGCTGGTAGGCCAGCCAGGAGAGCATTGCAATAGTCCAGTCTGGAGAGAACTAATGCTTGGACCAGGAGTTGTGTAGACAGTTCTGAGAGGAAAGGTCTGATTTTCCTGATGTTGTATAAAGCGAATCGGCAGGATCTGGCTGTAAAATGTAATTGGTCATCGAACATGACTCCTGGCTGTTCTGGAAGGAGTAATTGTGGATGATCCAAGCTGGATGGAAAAGTTGTGGCTAAGTGTTGGGTTTGCCGGAATTACTAGTAGTTCAGTCATGGCAGGGTTGAGTTGAAGGTGGTAAACCTTCATCCAAGTTGAGATGTCCGCAAGGCAGGCTGTGATGCGAGCAGCAACTGTAGTGTCCTCCGGTTGAAAGGAGAAGTACAGTTGTGTGTCATCAGCGTAGCAGTGATATAAAAACCCATGTTTCTTGATGACAGACCCTAGTGGAGACATATAGATGGAAAAGAGAAGTGGTCCAAGAACAGAGCCCTGAGGAACACCAGTGATGAGGTGATGTGTCCTCGAGACCTCACCCCTCCAAGACACCCTGAAGGATCTACCTGAGAGGTATGAGGTAAACCACTGAAGTGCAAGTCCTGAGATACCCATTTTCCTGAGGCTTGATAGGAGGATCTCATGGATGATAATGTCAAAAGCAGCAGACAAATCCAGCAAAATAAGGATGGAGGATTTAGATGCAGCTCTTGCCAATTGTAGAAATTCAGTAACAGAGAGTAGAGCAGTCTCGGTTGAGTGGCCACTTTTGAAACCCGATTGGTTGGTGTCCAGTAGGTTGTTCTTTGTGAGGAAAGTAGAGAGTTGCTTAAACACAACTCGCTCAAGTTTTAGAGATGAATGGGAGAAGGGATACCGGTCTGTAGTTGTCCAGAAGAGCAGGATTTAGAAATGGTTTTTTGAGCAGTGGGGAAACCTTAGCCTGCTTAAAAGCTGTGGGAAAAATACCAGTGTGAAGGGAGTTATTGATGATGTGAGTGAGTGTCGGTGTTATAGAGGAGGAAATGGTCTGGAGAAGGCAAGTGGGGATCGGATTGAGTGGACAGGTAGTAGGATGGGAAGAAAGGATTAGATTTGAGACCTCTGTCTCTGAGAGGGGAGAAAGATGACAGAGAATAAGAAGTGAGCACGGAGTGGTTGTAGGATTGAAGTGAGGACAATTGCCTGCTGATAGATGTTTTTGTAATAAAGAAGGTAGCAAAGTCATCAGCTGTGAGGGCAGATGACGGTGGTGAAGGTGGAGGACAGAGAAGTGAGGAGAAGGTTTTGAACAGGGAGCGTAATAATACCTGACTTATGGTTTGCAGTAGTGATCAGTCGCTTCATGTTGAATGATGCAAGCAGGGTGGTAAGGCCGGCAGCATGAGGTTTCTCTGAGTGGATGTTGAAGTCACCAAGCACAACTTGTGGAGTGCCATCCTCTGGGAGGCTGGACAATAGCAGATAAAATTCTTCCAAGAAGTCACCTAGTTGGCCTGGTGGATGGTAAATAACTACAATATGAATTTTAGCGGGGTGGGTGATGGTAATTGCATGAGATTCAAATGAGGTGTAACTGTCAAGAGATGATAAAAGGTTGAATTTACAATCTTTGAAGATGAGTAGGCCCGTGCCTCCACCGCAACCGACAGGGTGATGTGTGTGGGAGAGGATGAAATTCATGGACAAGGCTGCAGGAGTAACAATGTCCTCTGGTTTGATTCATGTCTCAGTTAGAGCCATGAGTTGTAGGTCTGAGTGTGAGGCGATAGCTGAAATGAAGTCTGCTTTGTTTGCAGAAGATTGGCAGTTCCAGAGCCCGATAGGAAGAGAGAGTAGGGAGCCAGAGGACAGGGGGACAGTGAGAAGGTTGCTGGGGTTGTGTGACCTCCAGCATGTAGAACAGAGTTTATGGGTGCAGGTGGTAATGGTAGAGATTTGGAAGCACATAGTGTAAACAGAACAAGAGTACAGGTAGTAGAGTAGATTAAAATATAATAAATAATATGTGAAAGTGGAGTAAATAGACAGAAGAGCAAAGGCAATATTTAAGTGCTTTGCGGTGTCTTTGCTCACAGTGGTTCACAGAGCACAGAAAGATCAACCCCCGCAAAGCAGCAGGGCCAGACAACATTCCTGGACAGGCCCTCAGAGCTTGTGCAGCAGAGCTGGCTAATGTACTCATCTCCATCTTCGACCTCTCCCTCAGCCAAAACACCATCCCAACCTGCTTCAAAGCCACAACCATCATCCTCCTACTCAAGAAGAACCCCCCAACCTGTCACTTGGACCCCCTACAATATGCATCCCGGGCCAACAGGTCCACATCAGATGCCATTACTGCCGCCCTCCATATTTCCCTCTCTCACCTCTAAGATAAGGACACCTACATCAGGATGCTCTTTATTTTAGTTCTGCCTTCAACACAGTTATCCCCCATAAACTCACCCACGACTGGCTGTTAGATTTCCTGACTGGAAGACCACAGTCTGTGAGGATCGGAAATAGAACTTTAAACAGTCCTAACAAACACTGGCACCCCACAGGGGTGTGTTCGCAGTCCCATCCTCTACACATTGTTCACATATGACTGTGTCGCCTCCCACAAAGACAACCTCATTGTGAAGTTTGCTGATGACACTGCAGTGATTGGACGTATCACTAGAGGAGATGAAGCGGCCTACAGAAGGGAGGTGGCCAGTCTGGTGGCATGGTGTGAGGACAAAAATCTCACCCTCAATACAGATAATACAAAGGAGATGATAGTGGACATGAAAATAGAGAGAAAAAACATCAGCCACTATTTATCAGAGAGCTTGAAGTGGAAAGGGTGAGCAGTTTCAAATATCTGGGTGTTCACATCAGTGACACTCAACTCTACCAAGCTGGTCAAGAAAGCACAACAGCGGCTGTACTTCCTAAGGAGGCTGAGGAAATTTGGCATGACACCACAGTTCCTCAAGAACTTCTACAGCTGTGTTGTTGAGAGCGTCTTGACCAGCTGCATCACTGTGCGGTATGGCAGCACTACACTGAGGGATCGCAAGCGTCTACAGAGAGTTGTGAAGACTGCTGAGAAGATCATCAGGACTCTATTACCCTCTCTGCAGACTATTTACCACTGCAGAGCCCACAGAAGAGCTGCCTCCATCCTCAAAGACCCAACCCACCCACAACCTCAGGACGCCCTCAGGACGGAGGTACAGGAGTCTGAAGTGCAGGACATCCAGGCTGAGGAACTCTTTCTTTCCCTCAGCTGTTAGACTGTTAAATGGGTAGCCATCAGACAGACTTGTCTCCTGGCTGCTAAGCATTGTTTTTGCACATCTCAGTTTGCACATGTCAGTTTTGCACATGCCAGTTTGCACATTTCAGTTGCACATGTTCAATTTCACATGCTCACGGTGCTGCTAATATCCACTACACTGTCTCATACTCTTCTGTTTTTTGCACTGTTGTACTGTCTTGTTCTGTCTTGTATTGTTTTATTTGTATTGTATTGTTATGTGTACATAGGTTTACAGTCTACTGAATATTCCATGTGAACAGTCTACTGAACCATATAATGTTTTGTATTAGTGAACTATATTAGTTCGACTATATTTACTTTTGTTACTTAAATGTATGTTTTGTTACTTTAATGTATGTGGCATTCATTGAGAACAGCAAAGTAAGCTTTTCATTGCACAGCAAAACTTGGTTTCCTCACTTTGAATCCTTAATGACTGCTAGTTTGAAGGGACTCGGGACATGACCTAGACACAGAGAGAAGTTAATGATATTCAGAAGATACTCCCCAATTGCTGGTAACAGCTCTATCAGAAGATTAGTTGGTATGGGATCTAATAAACATGTGGTTGGTTTGGATGAGATGATAAATTTGTTGCGAACATCCTGGCATGTAGGTGTAAAATTTTTCAGCTGCTCCTGAGGGGATGCATTGAACAATAGTGACTTTTCCACTAATGAATCAGGAGGCGTAGTTTCAATAATGTTAGAAATCAAGGGCGTAGATTTGCTCTGGATATTGGTGGGGACCTATGACATTTAAACATGAACTACTGTTAGGTACCACACAACAGCTCAATGCCTATTGCTCCTATGTGAAGGAGCCAAAAACATGCCTTCGCCTCTCGATAACAGAAATAAATTGCTGGCATATTTGTTTGACATCAATATTGTCCAGACTGTTTGGTGGACATGGCATACAGCAGCATTGTTCAATCTCATTTGTGTCATTGTTGATCTGAGCCAGGTTTTTAGATTAGGAGAACTGACAGGGATCATATTTATACTTTTACATTTTGCTGTTTAATCTGCTGTTAGTTTTAAGTCTGTATTCACAGACTATAGCCTGCCCTGCTATAATGTATGTGCATCAATAAAAAAAAGCCCACTAGCATTAACGTTAACTGTTGTTGTTATTTTGATGGACTTTGATGGATTCACTACGAACTAGCGAAGTGACTTACACTTTTCTTTAAAAAAGCTCCTTATGTCCAGCTTCTTTTTTTTTTTGCTGCCGCCATCCTCACATGTATGTCACCCAACACACCATCTTGCACAGGAAAAAAAATCCACTGCATTTGGCGCTGCTTGTATCTGAACGCAGCTATAGCCTCTCACGTGATAGCAGGGAAAGGCACAACCAATCAAAATGTTCATATGTGTTTTGGGGGCGGGAAGACTCAGGGAGAGAACATGATTTATCCCTTTTTGCGCGTCTAGGTTAATGTTGACAGCACAATTTTTTAAAGTGGATTAAATTATTGGTGGGGACATTTCAGTGGTCAGAGGATATTGGTGGGGACACATCCCCTCCGTCCACCCTAAATCTACGCCCCTGGGGTAAGCAGTCCAGGTAATAACATACTCAAAATGCTCAGAGTAGACAGACGGGGCAAATCTAGACTTTGCATTGAGTCTTTAAAACAGGTGAGTACAGGGCATATGAGAAATGGAGTATTCGGGGGAAAAACGGGGGACGTTTTCCGCTGGCGATCAGTACAGGGAGCACCAGGGACTGAATTTGTGGCACTGGGACTGTGAGCACTGAGCTAAGAGAAATTCTAATTCTGGCCTTTATTTTTTCTTTTGCATAAGTAGTACTATCCAGTGGCGGTTGGTGCTAAAAATCTTTGGGGGGTGACGCAAACAACTCATGCAATAAATGTACCGAACACCTCGCGAACAGGTGTCTTTGTAAGGATGAAACCGAATGCAAATTTCTACAGCGCCCCCTAATGACTTGCCACCACTGTTGCTATCCACAGTAACATGCGTGCAAAATATATTGTCCAAAATCCTGCTCAGCTGTCTGTTCTTTTGCCATCCAATACATATTGTGTACAGTCAAGCCTCAAGATCTACACTTCCAGTGTTGTTGTCTGTCTTTCACTTTATTTCCAACAGCACAATAGTTCTTCCTATTCCTTTGTTCCCTTCTCTGTCCAATAGAAAACAATTATCATTAAATGTTACGTAAGTGTACAACTTGACATAAAGAACCTCTGAAATGCGCAATCAAAACATTTTTGGGATATGGTTTGCCTGATTGATTGGGAAGATTATAGAACTGATCCCATTGGGCTGTGATAGTATGTAACTAAAACATTGCTGAATGAGATTCTTCTATGTGCTATGCAGATAGAAAAGACAACCATCTCTGAAAATTAAAGTATAACAAACAAAATAAGACACATGAAATAGATGCCAGGTTTTATGTTATTAAATTTTTTCAGTTGTGTTCAGCTGTGATGCCAATAAGCCCAGCTTGCATGCTTTTTAGATGTTGTGCTCTGTATCTATATAAGTTTATGTAACATTCTACATCATCCATAGAAAGCAACATCACATCCAATATCTGGTATACTGATTTTGTCTACATAATCTTTGTCTACAAGAGAGTATAAGAGACTGTCAGACAGCCAAGCAAGTTTCCATTTTTTTGTCCTCTTCTTTGTAGCACACCAATAAACAAATCTCAAAAACTGGTTATTTCTACAACTGTTTTTAATCTGAGAAGATGATAATAAATACAGAACACTGGAGGCTGATAACTGTGCCTATGCTCTTTATAGGGTTTGGTATGAAAATGATTTTTTTCTTAATTTTTCTAAGTACTCCAGTTTGTAATTAATCAATTCCTGTAATTAATCACATAGTTAAAAGTACATGGGGTGACAGGGTTTTATTAAATGGTATGTTTATGTATGCGTGCACACACACATACTTTTTGATTCATAAAACACAAATGTGTTTAATTGTATTGCTATTTTATACATACCATGTATACTAACTGTAACCTGGTTAATGGTTAAGGGCAGTAGACCAGTTTGTGGCCTCCAGTGTTTATAGAGCTCTGCTAGTGCCTATCTGTGACATACTACATCTGTCTACTAGCAGACTACCAAAACTGTGATCCACTGTCCACTGTGGACAACATAGATAGTTTCTTTCTTTTTTAATTGTCTTTCAGCATTCATCCCAAACATATCAGAATGTTTAGCTGTTACGGTTTGAAACATCTAGTTACATCTAGTTATTTAGATTATTTATTTACACAAAATATTGTACATTTTAAAAGTTGGCTATAATGGCAAACAATAAAATGTAACCAATGTTAAAAGAAAAAAGATACCTTCTGTAAGACATTAAGTCATTTTGCCAAATTAGCAACTGAATACACCTTTGAAATTGCCCAAATAATACTGCCCAGAATGAAAAACCTAAACAGAAAAAAACAGTAGCATTCTATTGCAGAATGATTCTTTCAAGAAAAATGGAGGTTAGTGTTTGCATAGGATAATGTGCTAGAGGGGTGAAGGTCTCTTGTGCCTAAGGGTGGAGTGGTGCTCATGAATCACATTTTCTTCTTAGCTGGTTCTGTAGATAAGTCAATGCTGCGGCCAGAGATGCCTTTTTAAAATTTGCTATATGAAGGAGCAAGGAAGAATTTGTATTGAGCTGCTTCTGAGGAATATGTAAGTAATAATTTTTTTGTGTTTATAGCTAATGATGAAGTAATTGTTAATTTATCTGAAATAATTGTGTGAGCTACAAATGCCTTTACTACTTTAAGTGCTGAGCTACTTATATTCTGCATTTGTTATGCACAAAATGTAACTGATTGTACTGAACAACTGAACATCTATGCCTGTTACTGTGTCAGAAAAGTGAGTGTTTTTAGTGTAGTACTGATTGTTTTATTAGTTTAATTAAATGTTTTTTTTTAGTTATAGTTTTTATTTATCCTTTATATGCATTTAACATTTAAATATGAGTTAAAGACTAAGCATATGTAAATATCACCATAAAATGAAATGGTGAAACATATTTGGTATTTTTACCAAGTATTTATGTAAACTTCCAAAGATTGTATTTAAAATGAAGAACATATACATTAGTGTTTGTATTTGTTTGTTATATTATATCTGAAATGTTTCTTCTTTTTAAAGGCACATTTAGATTCTGTCAGTCAGTATTTCCGCAATCCCAGCTTTGAACGAAATGCTGATTTTCACAGTTCTCCAGGCTGTCTTTTGCCTTATCAGATGCCAAGAGCTACCAAGTAAGCACCCAAATTACTACAAATATCAGTATCATAGGGAGAGAAGCATGTCAGTGAAATAGATATGAGGTTATGAGCTAATAACCTCAGATCGCTCAAAAGACTCCCAATCACTGGCAGCCAGGTGGCACCCGTCAATACAAGCAGTGCAGGAGTCCATGGATTTCTCCATGGATTTCTCTTCATGTATTTTCTTTTTTCTTTTGACCAGTAGAGAAAAGCATGGACCAGTTAAAAGTTATTTCTGGCTAGTATTTCTGCTTTAGTTTTATCTGACAGATTGAACTGAAAGTTACGCTTTTTTGCCTAATTCTAGTTTGGTTGTAATATTTTGTATTATAATCTCTAAATGCAGTGACTGCAGTAAATTCATTTGAAGTAAAATGTTGCTTTGTACATTTAGAGTGGTCTTTAAAAATGAACTCCCCACAGTCACATTCAGTTTAAAATGACATTCTGAATATCAGCAATAAGTTATGCTATGAAATGTAACAACTATGAATCAAATTTCCAGTTCAATGAATTTAGTACAATTGGCTTGTGTGCATCTAAATAATAGATTGTTTATTTTTAGCGTATGACCTGTTGAAAGAGTTTCGCCTGTCTGAGTCCAGAGGGGTGAGGAGGGTTGATGGATCTGAACCTGAAGCAGTGGCGTACCGCATCAGCCCCTCCCTCCATCTCAAGAGGAACACAAGGTATTTACCTCATCTTATTCCCAGAAAACTTTTCCACTGTTTCACTTTGAGTGTAATCATGTTTGCCTCCAAACAATATCCCTCAATTTTTGTCTTCGAGAATCTGTCAGTGGTGTAATCTAGACTATTGATTTTGTTTATCAGTATGTTGTAGCTCACATATTACATCTGTTCCAGCTCCGTTCTTATATAAGCTTCTGCCTTTTGACTCCACTCTGACATGATCTTTCCTTGACATTATAATTATGTCACATTATAATTCATATTTTCCTTTTGTGTGCCAAGCACCTCCCACCAACATGCTCTACTTGACCAGAAAATTATGTTTGTGTAGAGAAAACAGGACAAGCAAAATACCAGCAACAGTTTTTAAAATGTGCTCAAGAACAACAAAAAGAGACTGAGAGCTTTGGAACCACAAACAAACAGCAACAGAAAACAGAATGGGAAATTAGGTTTGGCATTTAGAAAATTAAGAAAAAGCATTAGGTTTAGATTAAACTTTAAACAGCACTCACAAACCACTTTTCTTCATGTTTTTTTTCTTTAAAAAATTCAAAAACAGGTTCAGTAAACATGCAGATACTAGCTGTAATATTAACTTTAACAATTGGTTAATCATTTTAATTACAAACAATTATAAAAAATCATGAAATCTCAATAATTTTTATTTTAAAATCTGACAGATTATTAAGTGAAACAGGATATTCAAGGAAAAGGAGTAAGGCATTACAAAAATTGGAGCCAAGTGCCTGGAGGGAAGGGACTGAACAGCAATGGATTGTTAACCATTCTCAGAGTTGTTTCAGAGACAGAGAAAATTGTAATTTAATGAAAGATTACAAATATTTGTTTAAAAACATGCACCATGAACAAAACTAACAAAAAATCTAAACCAAGAAGCTTAAAATTTAGAGTAATGTAGCAATAAATATGCCATGCTTTAAACCTATTTGTGCATTTGAGAAATAGTAGCATAATAGTACCATTACATTCATTTAAATTCTGAAATACTATACTCTAGTATACAATTTTATTTTTTTTTTTATTTTTTTTTTCTTACTGTTATGACCATGAAAATTATAAAGTAATTCCAAAATTTTATAGGTAAAACATCATATCCCATCATATCTCCATCACTCAAAAAAAACTTTTGTTCATGTCTCCTTCTCTGTGAACTACACATACACTCTCTTCCATGCAACCGATGTCTATCCATCTTCTCAATCCATGTATCCATTCATGCAGTGATGTCTACCCAGCTGGTCTACCGTCAGACTACTCTATCATTGCCATCTTCAAAGTAAGCAAGGAGACAGCCAAAATGTCCTGGAATCTGTGGCAAGTCAGTGACCCAGAAAGCCGGGAACAGGTGGGCCTACGTTTTCAGAGTGACACTCGGACCCTAGACTTCTTCTACATCAGACCACAAGGTGCGCAGATGCTCCGGACATTTCATAGTGTAGAGAAACTATTTGACGGCAATTGGCACAAGATAGCACTGAGGGTGAAGGGAGACCAGGTGAAGCTGCTGGTGGACTGTGAGGAGGTCAGCGTGGAGATACTGAATGAATCAAGGCCAGTAATCCGAAAAGGTTTTACCTCCATTGTGAAAAGAGCTGTGGGGGACCGCTCTGTCTCAGTGAGTAGCTTTTGTGTTCCACAAAGTCATATGGGTTTGGAATAGAATGACATCAAAATTGTTTGGTGAACTATTCTATTCTTCACCGCTGGTATTAGGTCACACTGTACAGAGTAATATACTACCTTCAAAAAATAATAAACTTACAAAGCATACTAAATGAAATGACACACAGGCCAAATATGGTGACAGAGAATCAGAATTTGTCTACTGTATTTAAACCATACATGTGAGAGAGTAGTGAACACACACACTTGGAGAAGTAGGCTCCAATAGTTTGGAACAGGTTATCTGGTCAGTCTAAGTATTTATCTTACATATACCACTGTGCCTTCACAGGTAGACCTGCAAAAGATGGAGATCTCCTGTGATGCTGACCGGGCATACAATGAAGGCTGCTGTGAGCTCTCAAATGTAGTAAGTCAGCTGCCTCATGTGTTTGGGTTTTTGCCAAATTCTGCAAAAACATCCATTTAACAACCTGTTGTCACTAAATTGTTCCTCCACAGTGTGGAGGTTATGCTGAGATTGGTTTAACTGCAGAAAGAGGAAGAGCCACCTGTAAATGTGCACATGGACAACCAGGGGTTCAGGGACGCCCAGGAGCTAAGGTAACTGTAACCTTCCTGCACATACTTGGTTGACTTTTATGAAGTATTTTGGAGCACTTCAATTTGTATGCTTGTTTTGTAAAAAAAAAAGAACAATAATTATTTCTATAATTATATGGGTACATTTTTTAAGTGTAACCAAAGTGATGAATTTTATTGTAGCCTATTGTAGTGTTTACATAATTGCAAACACTTAGTTTAATTCTTTATTTAGAATAAATAAAGTATATATACTATATACTATATTCCACCGCTATCAAAACACATGCTAATGAAGTTTAACTGGATGGATATCTGTAAATTTCAACATTAAATAATTGAGTGATTAAATTGTACTGCATCACAATTTTTAAAACTGTATTTCCTTTCTGAAGGGTCACAGAGGTCTATCAGGGAATACAGGAGAGCCAGGCAGAGTGGGCAACTGGGTAAGAACTGTCTCTGAAATCTCTCACCATAGTGTGAAACTCTGGGCAAACTACAAGCAGTAGTCACTGATCAATACACCAGTCTGAGCAGGGAAACATTAATGTTCTCTGGACAAACATACAAAAAGTCCTAAATGAAAGAATACAGACAGAGTTAAAAGCATAGAAGAATGAGAAGTTGAGGAAAATAGCAGTAGAAGCGTTGCTGAAGTTCAGTATGATGGAAACAAAGCTAAGAGTTATGGCTTTCAGAAATTGGTAAACACTGTCTTCTCTCATTCACTTACCCTGTGACAAACAGGAAGCAAAATTGTATTTATTGACAGCAGCTGTTATAGTAGTTTTCTAGCCAAAAACTATCACTACCATTATGTGATATGTAATGTATTTGTATGTAGGAGTGAAAAAAAAATTGTGACAGTGATGAAGAATAGTGAAATGTGATCTCTGCATTTATCCCATCCTTCGTGACGAGTGAACACACACAGGGGGCAGTTGTGGTCTACTGGTTAAGGCTTGTAATCAGTAGGTTGCTGGTTTGATTCCAGCACCGGCAGATAGCAACTGAAGTGCCCTTGAGCAAGGCACCTAACCTTGCTCAAGGGCACGGGATTGCTCCCCGGGGATAGCTGCAGGGATAGCTGCCCACTGCTCCGGGTGTGTGTGTGTTCACGACTTGCAGTGTGTGTTCACTCCTCACATGGATGGGTTAAATGCAGAGGTCACATTTCGGTTATGGGCAACCGGCACGTAACTGACAAACACGTCACTTTCACTTCACACACACACATGGGGCAGTGGGCAGCTATTCCTGCAATGCTCGGGAAACAAATAAGGAGAATTTGTTCTCCTAAGTTAAAAAAATCACTGTACAACAATACCTAATTTCTGAAGTCAAAGGAAAAATACATAATGGCAACTCAAGAACAAAAACAAAGATAACAGATTAAATGAAAAGAATCAAAATTAAGAATAGGTTTGACTATTATTTAATTTTTCTAAATAAATTATTTGTAATACTTACCCTTATGTCATTCCGTAAGAACTTTATTCATCTTTGAAACCTTAAGATATGTTTAATAAAATCTGAGAGCTTTTTTAGCCCTCACAGACAGCAACGCAAATACCACTTTCAATCAAATGAATGGTACATAAAATGGTATAAAGACACTGTTAAAATAGTCCACTGTATTGACTATAGTGGTGCATCCTTATTGTTATGAAGCGATGGGAATACTTTGTGTACAAAAACTTTAATTACAATTAATTACTTTATTCATTAATTTATTGCCTTCCGTGTTTCCTAAATCAACTCTTCTTGATTTAGGGTCCACGTGGGGACACTGGAGATTATGGAAATGTTGGAGCACCTGGGCCTAAGGTAAATGCACAATCTCTTTATTTGCATTGCAATTGCAGATCCACTTCAAGTTAACCTGTGTCCTATAGGGTGAGGAAGGTATCAAAGGAGAAAAGGGCATGAGAGGACTTCAAGGCCAGGAGGTAATGCATTAGACCTGTAGACCTGAGAAATGATTAGTTTTTCTTTTGTGCTTTGAAATATCCATCATCTTTTCTCTTGAAGGGTGACAGAGGACCCAAAGGCCTTAAAGGATTAAAAGGAGTTACAGGCTATAAGGTAAAAACAGCCCATGCTTAAATTACAACTACATTGCCTTACGTATTTATTGTACCCAATTGTTCACATTTGTTAAAAATAACACAATTTGGGGTTTAAAACTTGTGTGAACTTGCAGGAAATTACTTCATACACCTCTATCCGTCTCTTTCTGTCATCTGCTGGTACATGCATCAACAATAGGCTCACTTTGACAATCAGTTTGACATTGATTTGTTGCAGAAATTACTAACAAAAGAAACATTAGTTTGGGAAGAGCTCTAGCAGCATCTGTTTGCAGATGTCACTTTATATTATTTTGTGATCCAATAACTTTTACATATTTGTATGTGAGTTATTTACAAATGAGTTCACATATTTAACAAATTATTTTGCTGTCCATGTGTGATAGCTTGAGTACACCAGGACATACTTCATTGTGACATTCTGTGATGTTGTCAATCTCATCACAGGGAGTGCAAGGTCCTCCTGGAGAGAGGGGTGAAACTGGCCAGGCAGGGGAAATTGTAAGTTTTGTTCTAGAACATTTTGCTTTGAACAGTTTATATGTGTGATGGTTTGTGCAATTGTGAATATGAATGACTCATTTACTTCAACCCACATTTCCCAGGGTGCACCAGGACAACGAGGATATGAGGGTATTGCAGGATACCAGGGAGTGAAGGTATGTTTTCTCCCTCACTCTGGTTTGTCCCTGTTTGTTCAGACATCTCACAGCTCTCATTCATTCTCACAACAGGGAAATGAAGGCTTACCAGGAGCCAAAGGAGCTCGAGGACCACTGGGTCGACAGGTAAAAAAACAGGCTAAGGGCATTCTGTGTTGTGCTTTTTGACATTTAGCATCCACACACTTCTCTTAAATTTAAAATTGTAATATTGTAAAACATGTAATATTGTAAAAAGCATTATATACACAAAATTTAATTGAATCCTAAATGTATGTACGCTAACCAAATAATTAATCTCTGTATTCACGGTGGAGGACAATTTGGAAATTTTAGCACTGAGAGTGACTTTCAGAAACACAGAGACACTTCAGGGAAACCCACAGGCTTTCTGTAAAATCTGTGGGGTTTGAACAGGAGCAATCTATTTAATGATCAAACAAAACTGTATATGAATATACAGTACCACAAGTAGTAAAGTTGGATTTTGAATCTTTTTGAAATAATGCAACTACCAGCTGGTCTTAAAGGCATCATGACTTCATGTTGATGGTATGTTTCTGCATTGTAACAGGGGATTGTGGGAGATCCTGGTAAGCAAGGAACACCTGGAGCAAAGGGAAAGCCAGTATGTGTTTGGCTGTATCAAATTACTACAAATCATACTCCTATTTACATTACTTCTGGTAAACCTAACCAATTAAGCAGCAAATGATAAATGATTTCTCTCTATACATGTGAGGGTAGCTCTTTATCTTTTTAACTGTCCACAGGGTATTCAAGGGCCAAAAGGGAGAGTTGGTGGAATAGGGGAAAAGGTTGGTTACCTGTAAAACAGTCATTATGCTGATATAGTAACTACCTGATTTAATAAGTTACTAACAAGTTAAAGGTCTAGTCTAGGTCTGACCTATGGTTTATGTATATTTAAGGGCATTGTTGGTGACCCAGGGTTGCCAGGGCGAGATGGAGACCCTGGTATTGAGGTACACACTTTTAGCTAAACTCTACAAAAAGAAAAATATAATTTCTTTTTCTTACCACTATTTTATTCTTATATCATAATCACTCACAGGCTTATCAAGGACCACAGGGACCTGAGGGCAGACGTGGAGAAGATGGCAAAAGGGTGACTCAACTCTTTCTTATCTCATAGTGTTGGGAATAAAGAACTAGTTTTGAATGATTATTTTTTAATTTGCAATACATTAGAATGATTATTTTTATGACATTCTTTTCCATTTATTGTTCTTGATCTATATTCTTCCTTGGATGTGGGCAGAACATATAAAATGTAAAATAATGTCTAAAATAAGTGTTTCCTGCACCTCTATAGTCCTAACACCACAGCACAATATGCAGTATTTGTTAAATCAAATCCGAGTTGTTAAATTCCCAATGATTGTCATTCCTGAAAAAAACCTTGTGTGTTATTGTGTGATTGTATAATGTGGTTAACTATATTTTACAAAGGGGGAGAAAGGTGAACAAGGCAGTCCAGGCAACATGGGTCCTCCTGGACCCATGGTAAGTTCTAAGGAAAACTATATATTAAGCCATATCTGACCTCTTACCATCTGAATGTTTTGCTGTGAGGTTCAAAAACAGTGACAGGGAAAATACAGTACACCCTGCTTCCTGATAGATTTATTAAGTGCTACAACCTTCAGGGTTTACAAGGTTACAAGGGCTCTGCTGCAAAGCCAGGAAGACCAGGATTTATTGGGCCCCCTGGACGAACGGTGAGTGTGTGGATAAATATTCATAAACTTTAGGAATAGTATATGTTTGTTTCCTCTAAAATGCTTAAACCTTCCATTTCTAAAGGGACATATAGGAATACCTGGCAGACAAGGCCCCAAGGTAATGCCCCACTCATTTACTTATTTAAAGATCTTATTTGATGTTAAACTTGTTTAATCCTCATTTAAAAATCTGATTACATGATGTTATTGATATTCCTTTGATATTCCTAGCTTGATAAAAGCTATAAATGCAATTGCAAAAATGGCTATTGTCTTTCAGGGTGACATAGGCATTCAAGGGCTGCAAGGAAGCAAAGGGCAGAAGGTAGTTACTCAAAAGCATTTAATTTCCTGTTTACACATTTTTGTTATCACATGGATCTAGTTTTTCACATCGGCTCATTGTTTCCACAGGGTGCAGAAGGAGTCAAAGGACCTAAAGGCAGAGTAAGATGTCATAGGGAGAGATTACTGTTTTAACATGAATAACCACATTTTTCAAATCATTCAATCAAGTAACTAACAGTTTGATCTATTTACTGTCACAGCAGCTGTAAAAATCTACTTGAAATACATTTAAAAACCTGTTTTCAAATAATGCAACTTAGCGTTCCACATTGGTACTGTTTGAGTTCCAATTTGTATTCCTTTCCAGGACTTTGTTGTGGAGTCAACATTCAGAAACATGTTCACTGTATAAAATGGGACTTGTTTGTTTATGGGTGTATTTGTTTGTGATTCAGGGCGGAGATACTGGTGTGCCAGGGCAGCAGGGAAGCAGAGGAAAGCAGGGCCCTGCTGGAGAACCAGGAAGAAAGGGCTATTTAGGGTCCAAGGGTGTAAGAGGTGATAGTGGTCCAGTGGGCTTTCAGGGATTACCAGGACCACCAGTAAGTCTAAAGCAAAGACTGCCCATAACATATAAATATCTGAAATATCTCACTTTACCTCCAGTCAATGTCTTTGAAGATTTTGGGAAATGCAACATTTGTGGCATTTTGCATAGCATACATTTAATAAACGTTTTGTGTGGTTAACATGTAGTATATATATATATATATATGGGGTATATATATATATATAGTCACGATTAGTTGTAAACACTTTCTTTTGGCTGTAAATTGATAAAGAGGCTAGTTAAACACTGTATTTCCTTTATTGTGCAGCCACCCATTTCCAAACTACAACAGCCTAGAGATGCTCTGATATGAGCTGCATGTTTTTACCACTATATCTGAGACAGCTATCTGTAATGTTTTCATTCCTAGGGTCCCACTGTCTCTGCTCAACATGTTATCGAGGTGTGTAGGCATGTGGTGCTAGAGCAGTTGTCCACATTTGCCAGCTCTGTAAAGAGGAAGTGTGCAGCCATGTGCCCACTTTATGGAGATATGCAGATGGGTCCCCCAGGTCCTCCAGGTTCAAAGGGACCTCCTGGACCTCCAGTAAGTTTCCCGCCTTTGAGAAGAACTATCACCCAAAAGGCTAGAGCAGTTTCAAGTTTGCAAGTTCTTGGAAAAACACTTAGTTGTTGTATCACAAACTTGCATGTTGAACCTAGTTACGCAGTAAACCATGGTAACTAAGTAAACTAAGAAAGAACATTCTCCATTCGTCACCTTTCTCCAAGACCAGCTTTGATATGTACATATGGAAAGGCCCCTGGATATCATGCAGCAGTTTTTGCCAGTATAAGTTGAAATTAAACACTCAGAATTTCCAAGTCCCAGTAAAGAGATAGGAAATTACAGACATGACACTTGCTCTGTGTTGAATGGTATTTGGAGACAATTCCACTTTCACTGGACTGGAATGTCTTTACGTATTTTTTAAGAAAACGTTTCTTTCAAATTACTCTTAACATTTTCACAAAGGCCACCAAAAGACTTTAGACAGTTAATTTAGCTTTAATTCTTTAGGAATGTTACAGTTGAATTTTCATAAGGCATCTACATGAATATTCAAAAATGTATACATGACTTACAAAACTTACATGACTTTTACTTCTTTTACATGACTTTTACATGATTGAAATCCTTAAAAGAAAACCTTAAAAATGCCATTCTGCTTCTTCATTCAGGAAAAGACTGTGACCAGTGGCTGTCAAACAACTAAAAAAACAAAACATATAAAAGTATTCGATATATTTACAAGCTACATTTAAAGTCCTAGAAAGCTAAACGCTAGCTTGCAATAAACAAAAAAGCCATTATGTTATTATGACAAATCACGTTACTGTACATGCAGTACTCTGTATGTACTCTAAGTCACTGCATAAAAACAGCTGGTTACTATGGTTACTAACAATGTAGCAATGCAATGGACACTAACAAATGGCCAAATGTGCTACTTCCAATGCCATTATAGGGTGAAACAGGCATTGATGGTCTTAAAGGAGAAATTGGGCAGCAGGGATTCCATGGCGAGCCTGGCGACCAAGGCAGACTGGGCTCACCAGGTAAACAACCTCCACCCTACAGTACAGCTAAATGTCAAATACTGTCATGTAAATGTCAAGAAAACATGTCAAGAAACAAAAACATTGTGAGCCTGGAAGCAGCAGCAGAGGAACAGTAATAGCAGTATTAACCACTGCCAAACAACAAATGAGCACAGGTACAACTAAAAAATTAATATTATTCTGTTTGGGCAAAGAATATAAGTATATACCTCATTTGGTGCAGATTGTTACATGAAAATCAAGAATCAAGGATTGTTGTTGGCTACAAATTACATAACCAATTAGTTTCAGGTAAACTGATGTGCAAGCTGATTGGCTGGTGAATTACTGGTCATAGCTTTAACTGGTAAAAGATTCCATGGTTTTACCACACACATGGTTGACATTCTGTTAAAACTTTTTAATACCAGCATTTAATGTAGGTGTATTCCCTTGAGGGTGTCATTATTCACTGTGGAATTTAATAAAATGTTGGATTTGTTTTTGCCACAGGTGACAGGGGAGAACCAGGAGATAGGGGAACTAAAGGCTATGGCCTTCCTGGTCACATTGGAGACCAGGGACCAAATGGTAACATAATAATGAGCTCATTAAAAGATGAACCTGAATAAATCCTCAGAGAAGATTTAGCAATAATCTTGCTTTCATGTTAATTAACAAGACTGCACATCATTTATTTGATTAATTACTAGGTGAGCGTGGGCGACCTGGAAGGGCATTTGACGGACAACCAGGCCGGATGGGTGAGAGAGGCCTTGCTGGCCAGCCTGGTTTGAGGGGATACCCTGGACCTCAAGGTCTTCCAGGAGTCTGCTTAACGTCTGGATGTGCTTTACTTTATGTTACTGATAATGGACAACCACAACAGATATCCCAACAGGCACCTCAACACACAACTGAGCAGGAACCCCAGCACGGACCTCAATGGGCTCCTCAGAGGTTTAGGGGTCACCAATAAAATTACCCTCAAAGCTCACACAGTAACATTGGGATATGGGAATAACAGCAGAGAGAAAATGATTAGTAATTGAAATTGAAAATAATGTAAATATAAAATTTTAATTGTCCATCAAAAGACTCAACATTGTCAAATGCAGAGTTATTAAAAACTTATGGAACTTGAATTGTATGATTAAAGTAAAATTCAAATCGTAATCTGCAAATATTATTTTATGAATCAATGTACTGTACATGTAGGTTTTAAAGCGAATCATTTTGCTGTTAAGTGCTGTTTATAATAAAATGAAAAAAAAATATATAAGCCCTTTTTATCTGGTCTACATTTAGTCTGGTTACAAGTCAAAAGTTTTAAAACAGTTTTTTAAACTTTTTAACCATTGGGTAAGATGGTTCATGCTGACTGCACTGGCATCATGACAAGGCGTTGATTATGCATCAATGCCAATACAATATGTTTCATATATGCAGGGTAAATTAATAAAGCTGCCTTAAAACAAAACTGTGAAGCCATGACTCCCCAGTCCTATGAATACTGACCCTAGCCTACCAGAAAAGTAAAGGTTTACTTCAACACAGTGTTATCCTGTTGGGCATCCCTATTTGTTGAGTTGCTGGCTTGCACAAGACTGTAGACAATCGCATGCTTAGTTGGTGTTCTGTCTCAAAACACTGCACCAGTTTCTTCCATGAAAATTCTTATTGCTTATTCTTTTTCTTTCTGTCAGCCTAATCGCTTGTTGGTACACACCACCCAGCTAGTACCCCCATGTGGGACCCAAATGGGTTGCATCTGGGCTGATATTTGGGGCCCACCTGGGCTACCCAACTGGGGCCCAGCTAATTTTGTCCTCAGTTTCCATAGTGGCCCCACATGGGTTAGCCCAGAGGGGTTGATGGTGGGCTCCTAATGGGGTCAATATAGGGCCCTTACAGGTAATCCAGGTTGGCCTTATTTACGGCCTACAGGAGACTGCCTACATGGGTTGATGATGGGCCCCATCTAAGTCTTATATAGATTTCTTATGGAGCACAACCATTTTTCTGCTTGGGTTAAATATTTTACAGTAATCCCCTAAACATAAACATTACATTTAACCACTAAAATGTGTTGCTTTAATGAAGATACCAGTAGTTCATATTTTAATTATTAAAAACTTCTTAAACTCCAGCAACACACAGGTCATTCTGTAGTTAAACAATATAAAAACTTTTAAAACCAGCATTTCCTCAGCCTCCTCTGTTACTCCTGTCCTCCAATGGCCCTAATGGCCCTGAAAGGATAAAATAAATTCATATATTTGCCATTTTGTTAGATTTAGTTTTTTAGTTAAAACATGTCAGCATAATTGACATTATTAGTTAAAACATAATTAGCCTTTGCTGTCCCACATCAAGTTGATCTAGATCAATGGTCCTCAACCAACTTTTCTGGAACCCCCCCAACACTAAACATTTTGCATGTCTATCAAACACACCGTATTTAGATCATCAACACATTAGTAATCCAAGACCTGTGCTGCTCCCCAATTCATATTCAATCGATCCTAAATAGTATTTGAATGTGTCCCCCAAATCGTAGTATGTAAAAATGATTATGCCAAAAATACCCAGATGGTCTACAATTACCAAATTTTAGAATTCAAAGTGCAGATCTGTATGCACTCGATCTACTCTAATGGCTAATATTACTCCATCGCACACAGAAGGGAGGAGAATCTCTCCAATTTGGTAAAGTAAATTTGAAGTAAATCTTGCTCTCCACCACATGCTCTCATATATCGATTTTCTCCGCTGTCCCTGGCACCAATAAGCCACTTCGAAACCGCCTTTTTTGCCTCTTTCCTGGTTATGCAGTTTGTAGGGGCATTTTTTTCAAGCTGCCTATAAAATACATTATACACAAAGAGCAGAAAGTAAGATTAAGTTTAATATTTTTAGCAATTATCTCCTGATCATCTGCCAAGATCATCTGCCACCACAAGAACGTATTTTGTGATTCCACTTGTCATGACCATATTTGGGTTTCCTGCGTTTATCTGGCAACCATGCTGATTTGGGGAGTCGGCACGCGTTGCTTCTTCCCAGTCTGCATGTGATTATATACGTGCATGTTTCGTTGATTTGAATAGCTGGTTCTGTTATGGAGGGTTCTAATAGTCTGAACAGTATGGGATGAGGAAGAGGGGTACTGAGGTTTGCCCATTCACAGATTGATGGAGCTGATAAAATTGGTCCACTTTTCTCAACCCCTATTCATACAAGAAGTGTTGATGTGCAGATACCTGCTGTGTCTCAGTCTTGCGCAGTTGATTCTGTGCAATTATCTGATTTAAACACTGTACCAGTGAACCTGATTAATGACATTGTGAAACAAATAGGCAGTAGCATTGGCCAGAACATTGTCACCTGTCTTGAATCGGGGGTTTTTGGCCAAAACAAGCAAAGTGACTCGACTTTCAATATGAGTGAACTGTCAAAAGTTAGCTTAATGTTAATGAACCTCCATATTTCGGAGGTGATGGGAAAAGATTTCTGTAGATGAGTGGGTGGAAACAGTAAAAGTGTACTTGAGAAAACGTGAAGTGCCACTGAAAGACCAAATTGACGAAGTATTGACTAAGTTACAGGGCAGAGCACGTGATGTGGTGAAAGTTGGATTGAGAAGTAACCCATTGATTGACCTCAGTAAGGGTCCAAAGCCAGTTTTTGACCTTCTCAAACAACATTGTAGTGACAGTGTATTCGTGCATGCCTTTGGCAGATTTTTACGCCACATTGCCCTTGCAAAAAAAGAAACCATTCGACTACTGGATTAGGCTGCACAATGCTATTGACATCACTGGAGAAGGACTGAAGAGATGATCCCTTTCGTGAAGTTACTGTAATGTTCATCAGGAACTGTCCTGATACAGAGTTGTCTCTTATATTCAAGTGTAAGCCGCTGTATGAATGGACAGCAGCTGATGTGCAGCTTAGACTGGATGAGCATGTGAGTGGCATTGCGTGTCATGCTCAGTCAACGGACGTTTTGTGTGCCCACAGTCAAGGTTTAGAGACAGTTGCTGCTGTGGTACCTCCACCCCAAGTGACCGAACAGTCTACTCAGGAGCAGTCTTTGAATCGAGTGATCAGGACAAAATGCTGATCTAATTTTGGGCAGTAATGTCATAAAACATCTCATTCATGACATGAAAGTATCCAGTGATTTCTGGAGAAAGAAACTCGCAAGGCAAAGATCCCAATGCAGGTGCTTTGATGCAACTCTTGTGCAATGTTGAGTCATGGAAAGGAACAGATCCCCTTACAAAAGTAGGTACTGTAAAACTGAAGCACGCTGTCACTTTGGAACCCATGAAAGAACATATAGTGTGGGGAAAGCGTCATTGTGGAGCCTAGCACAGTAAGCACTGCGCCAAGAAATGTGTTGGTGGGCAAGATAGTAGTGTCTTTATAGGGTGATGTCAGTACTCCAGTTAAAGTTATCAACCCATCGAACAAATCTATCTAAGACGCAACTGCAAGTTGGCTGATGCTTACACCTACATGGCACTTGAAGACTTTGATGTTGACTGTCTTGACATGTCATTTCAACAAATGAGAGATCCACAGTGTAATGAAGTGTACACTAAAAGCCAGACAAATTGCAGTAGTAAACTGTGCGAGATGGAGAGACAGCACTGCACACCACAGGGTCTTACTAGATCAGCTCTGTCTAACCTGGGGTTCCAGGATATTGACGTTGACTCAAACTCTTTGACACCATATTGGAGAGGGAAATTGGTTGACCTGTTGGTTAAGTATGAGACTATATTTTCACGTCATGGCCTGGACTGTGGCAAGGCAAAAGACTTTGTTCATAGAATCTGTCTAAGTGATACTAAACCCTTCAGACTTCCCTACCGAAGATTGTCTCCATCACACTATGAGAAGCTGCGTGAGGCTCTGGATGACATGGAGGAGCACAACATAATCAGAAAGTCAATGAGTGATTATGCCTCACCTCTTGTGTTAGTCTGGAAGAGGAATGGTGATCTGAGGTTGTGCACAGACTTTCGCTGGCTGAATGCACGCACTGTTAAAGATGCACACCCTCTTCCGCACCAGGCAGATGCACTCGCAGCTCTGGGTGGTAATGCATTCTTTTCCACAATGGACTTAACATCAGGTTATTATAATGTGAAGGTGCATGAGACTGATAAGAGATTCATAGCTTTTACTACGCCATTTGGCCTCTACAAGTATAACAGGCTTCCTCAGGGGCTATGCAATAGCCCTGCAACGTTGATGAGGATGATGATGAACATATTTGGCGATCAGAACTTTATTAGCATGCTGTGTTATCTTGATCCTCGTTTTCGCCCCTGATGAACAGCTTGCTTTGGAATGACTAGAGATTGTTTTCCAAAGACTTCAGGTTCACAATTTAAAACTGTCTCAAAAGAAGTGTAATTTCATGAAACCATCTGTCAAGATTCTCAGACATATTGTGAGTAGTGAGGGTGTAGCTACAGACCCTGAAAAGGTCAGAGCTATTGTTGACATCACAGAACAAGATCTAATGGAAGATGGCTCTGATATTCTGTCACAGACAAAAATAAGGTCATTTTTGGGGATGGTGGTTTTCTACCAGCAATATATTGAAGGCTGTTCTCGCATTGGTAGACCCCTCTTTGCATTAACATCAGGCATGAGGAAACCAAGGCATGCTAAAGGACAGAAACGTGCAACGACAGCCAGAAAACTTACATCTTTGGATTGGACACCGGAATGTAGAGATGCCTTTAATGGCCTGAAACGAGCTTTGCTGGAACGGGTTGTTTTGGCTCACCCAGATTTTAATAAACCCTTTCTGCTCTCGGTTGATGCTTCTAGTAATGGACTGGGGGCGGTGCTTTCTCAGGTGGCGGAGGGTGAAGAAGTCGCCCGCCCCATAGCCTTTGCTAGTAAGTCACTAAACTATGCCCAATCTAAATACCCAGTGCACAGGTTGGAGTTTTTTGCCCTCAAATGGGCAGTCTGTGACAAATTTTGTCACTGGCTATGGTGCTCTTTTGGAGGAGTCTCAAGTAGTGAATCCAGAGAATGTCCAAGATGTTTTTCGGTGGTCATGTCACCATTTCGAGAAACAAGCACAAGACACGCCCTGTTCAGATATCGAAGTGAATCATGTCGCTCTCTCTAAGAAGTCTTTAGTATCTCAGGAGGATGTTTCTGCCATTTTGGACAGCAGTAGGCAACAGGAAAATCATGTTCGACCACATGCTTACCTGCTGCCACAGTTGATTGACTCGATAATTCCATCTCAGCTACTGGACCACCCAGTATTGTCGAGGCAGGAGCTGACAGAATTACAACATGCTGATCCTGTTCTGAGCAGAGTGTTTTATTTTGTGGAGCGCAAGCACAGGCCATCTAGGAGGGAACGGAGCAAGGAATCACCAAGTGTGCTTCGGTTTCTGAGACACTGGAACAAACTATCAGTCAGAATTGGCTTGTTATATCGTGTGTCCAAGGATGACATCACAAAGAATAAGACTTTCCAGTTTATCGTGCCTTCTGCCCTTCGAGAAAAAAAGTGCTTAAGGGAGTACATGATGAAGCCGGACACCAGGGTCAACACAGGACACTCTACCTTACCAGAAGTCGGTTCTACTGGCAAGGGATGGAAAAGGATGTGAAACAGTATGTGCGATGTTGCAGAAGATGTGTTGTCAGTAAGTTACCAGAGCCTGAGGCGAGAGCTCCGCTTGAGAGTATCAAGACTTCAAGACCTCTTGAGCTGGTTTGCATGGATTTTTGGTCTGCCGAAGACTCATCTAATAAGTCTCTGGATGTCTTGGTCGAACATTTTACCAAGCTGGCTTAAGCTTACCTCTGTCCCAACCAATCGGCAAAGGCAGTTGCAAAGCAGCTATGGGACAACTTCTTCTGCATCTACGGCTTTCCTGAGCGAGTACATTCAGATCAGGGAGCAAATTTTGAAAGCAGCCTGATATCTGAAATGCTTCAGCTTGCAGGTGTCCAAAAGTCCCATACGACACCTTACCATCCAATGGGCAATGGGGCAGTTGAGAGGTTCAACCGCACATTGGGCAACATGATTCGTGCCTTACCACCTAAAGCAAAGCACAGATGGCCTCAAATGTTGAAGTCTCTCACCTTTTGTTATAATGCCACAATTCATGAGACAACCAGTTTTCCTCCATTCCAGCTGATGTTTGGTAGAACTCCTAGGTTGCCCATTGACATCATGTTTGACTCATGATGTGATGTGCTGCTCGATGACCAGGCGGTTGACTATAACCAATATGTGCAGTCTTTTAGAGATGATCTTTCACAAGCTATGAAACTGGCCCAAAGCATTGCTTCGAAACAACAACAAGGGCAAGCAAATCTCTATAACAAAAAACAGAAAGGTGTCCCTGTGGCCATTGGTGATAAAGTGTTATTGGCCAATAAAGGTGAGCGTGGCAAGAAGAAAACTGCTGATAGATGGGAGAGTTCCATCTACATTGTGACAGGAATGAACAGTGAAGTTCATACATTCAGAATCTCTGTGGCAGGTGCTGAGAGAGTTGTTCATAGAAATCTCATAATGCCAGTGAACTTCCTGCCTCTTCAGACTGATGTTCCTTAAGTTGACGCTTACGAAGATATTGCTGTGAGCGAATCAAGTTTGTCTGTGAGCAAAAATGATGATCAGAGCTTGCCTGTCAATGAAACATGTGAAAGGACTGTGGCGTGGGTGTCTGGCGTGGGTGTCTGAACTCCCAATCTCTAGAGAAGTTGACCTTTCAGTATCTGATTGTGGTCAGTTTAATGTGGATAAACAGCCAACTACCCAGATTGCGCCTTCTTCTGCAAGCCTCAACGGACAGGCCTTTGAGAAAGACAGATTTTTGACATGTGGACCCCATGTTGATAAGACTAATCAGGCTGTTGCAAATGAACACTTTGACTCTTCAGCCACTGACCACTTACCACAGTGTTCCAGAGCACCTTTCAGTCAGGGTGGGTCACTGACAGTCAGAACCAGATGTGGGAGGGTGGTTAAACCAGTCATCAGACTGATTCAGAATATGCACCAGAAGGTTTTGTCTGGGTTGTAGTGTTATTTGATTTAGTTGGTTGTCAGACTTTTCTAATAGTGTGTGTTATTCTGTGTTGAAACACATCAAATTCTGGCATATTCTGTCATTTGATTATGGTACCTTGTGAGGAAGAGTGTTTATGAGTGATCCAAAAGTGGATAAGGTCTTATGAAATGCTGTAGCAAAATGACCACTAAATGTATGTAATGTGTAACAGGTATATAATTCCTATGAGTGTTTAGAGGCTTTGCAGCCCTCTTTCGTTTCTAATTTTACAAAAGAATAGTCTTACGACTGGAGTGTTTAGTGTTACATGTGACATACAGTATTATCTTTGGTACTATGGTACAAATTATTTTTCTCCTTTTACTTCTCAGTATTGTTCTGTCAAATTTGGTTACATGTACATGGTTGTTATTTTGAGTGACTTTGTAGCATTTTGATGGTTTATTTTTTTTATATATATTTTTGTCATGTACAAATGGAAGTCAGCAGGGGGGAGTGTAGCAGGTGTGCGTTTTTAGAACGTATTTTGTGATTCCACTTGTCATGACCATATTTGGGTTTCCTGCGTGTATCTGGCAACCATGTTGATTTGGGGAGTCGGTGATTTCACAGCAGTAGGTCACAAAAGTTGTGTGGTGATTCGTAGTGCATTGTCGTGCATTGCTGCCGCTCGCTGCTTATTTGCTGCAAGTCCTCAATTTCTCTGTTTTGTGTTATTCAGGTACATGATTTATTGTAATATGTTCTCAAAATGTCCTGTTGTGTAAATGTATTGGCCCAGTCTGCATGTAATTTCGCAGCGAGCGCGCGCGATCCAATAAATGAGGACTTTATGGCAAGAAATTCGGTGTATTCAGTTTGATATACAACACAACGCAGATAACACACCGCTACATGAGGAATATATCTGAGTATATTTTTATTCAGAATTATAAAAATACTTTTTAGATAGTTTGTCATAAGACTTCGTGATGCTTCTTAGAATGTTGGCCAGGTTGTGGACATCAAACTAAATACGCCTCAAAAAAGCGATATATTAGTACTGTTTGTGGTATTATTTTGTAGTTTTATTTTAAAGTTTGAAAAGGTATTGTCCGTGATCTTAGCTAAGATAACGGTGTGGGATTACAATTGTTTATAACAATAAGCCGTAATAGTTGTCCTCTGACACTTTTGCAGTGGGTAAACAAGCAGAAAGCCATGGCAACCACAGCTGAAAGTCTGTGCCGAGTGGAATTTCAACGAGAAGCGGTGAGCGATGTGTGTGACTGCGGCATAAGACATGGGAGCCTATGACAGGCGGTTTGTGTCGATATTGTGCCAGGCCACCACAACTAAACTGAAATAACAGTCTTAACGCTAAATAATTTGTAATAACTTAAATGATAATAAAGTTAAATAAAATATTACTTAAATATTTCGCAGTAATTCTTACATTTACAAAAAATACATTCCTCTAAAAGAGGTGCAAATTCTGAGATGGCGACATGTCTACCTTATAATTATATTATTCTAACTTGATGAAGAGCCAAACTAACCTTTTAATTAATATTATATTTTGAAAAAGTTGTTCTAATACATTTTATTTTCAGGTGTGATGTAGTAGCGCTTACCTCAAGTTTTCCTGTCGCACATGGAAACCAATGAAAGAGGCGCACAAAACTGGAAAATAGACGAAAGATAGGTGGGGGATGGGCAGTGCTGTGTAAAATCTTGTGAGAAAATTGACAGCCCCAATTAAAGTGGTAGTAGGGGCTAGTAATGGGTCGTTCTTAAACGATTCGTTCATTTTGAACGAATCATAAATGTGACTCGAAAAGAACGGTTCGTCTTGGGGAGTGATTCGTTCAGTCGTGCATACGCATATTGCGCAACACCTATATAGATTCTGTTAGTTCACCTGTTTCGAGTCTGGTTTGTATTACATTAGTTCCTGTTTAGTTAACCTATGCAGCTTGAGAGAATCAATTCTCTTTCCGGTTCAAGCAGCATAGGTTAAACTTAGGGGCTGTCACGTGATGAACAAACGACTCGAAAGATGAACTAATTCTTTTTCCGGCTCATGCTGCAGGGGTTAAACTTAGGGACTGTCACGTGATGAACGAATGACTTAAAAGACTCAAAAGATGAACTGATCAATTCTGTTTCCGGCTCAGAAACGATTCGTTTATTTTGCTGAACAAGACTCAAAGATCTGAGTCAGTAAAATGACCTAAGTCAGTTGAATGGAGTTGAAATTACTGTGTGTTCACACCAGATGCAAATTGCGTGAATAATTAATAATAATTATATTATAATTAATAATTATATTAATTAAATTAATAATTGTGCATAGTTTGACACGTAAACATTTTAAGTTAATTCACACATGAAATTTGCTTCATTTGTGCGTAACGTGCAATTTGCGTCATGGGAGGGGCTTCTGCCAGGTGACTGCATTCTGCATTCAAAGGCGCTGTATACCAACTTCTTCTGCGGTCGTCCTCAGGTGCAGACGTGCTTTGTCTCCTCTCCCTTCCCTGTGACCTTGCCTGCTTTGCTTCTTTAGTTTAGTCTTATGTCTACTATCTCCACTTGGGACACTCTCTGCTCTGGACTGCTATTTAAATAAAATCATGGATTTGATCAACTGGTCTCTCAATGCAATTGACACCATCTTCTCGAAGAGAAGCATGAGTGCGAGGGAACCTGATTGTCCTGCCGGAACATTCGCAGCAGGGTATACAATGGACTCGTGGGAGAAGTGGAGGGTCATGTGCCTGGCGGCTCTTTCCGTGGAGGACATTGAAGACATCTATTTTTTCGGAACCATGATCACAGGTCTACTGCTGATTGGAATTTCCACTGGCCTGTTGTATCGACAAATCAAGAAAACCAGGGTGGCTGTTCATAGCCCCATAATGCTGCCTGGCAAAATTGACCAGACTGTGGTTGTAAACCACGTTTTGGATAACATCTTGGCAAAACTCGAGGCTCTGCAAAGGGGAATAGATCGACTTGGAGACCAGAATGGACAATAGAGTAGTTCTCATGCCCAGTTCTCAGCCCTGTTGGTGCCTTAACTACCTTGTTTCTGCTGGATTAATCTATGTTTTTTCCCTCTGCTGTGACTGCTACCAAATAAATTCTCTGCATCTGCATTTGGGTCTCTCTCTTGATTTATCCTGACAGAACGCTCCGACCAGGCATGGACCCAGCAGATCAAGATCAACTCCATCAAGCCCTGGTGCAGCAGGGGGCCGTACTGGGCCAACACAAAGCTCAGCTGGGAGCAGCCTCTCGGGAAGTGTCGGAACTCTCTGCCCGAATGGCAAGTCTATCTGCACGGATTGAAGAACTGCGTCGTACCACCTCTGTTTCCCCGGTTCCATTGGCACAGCCCACCAGCATCGACGAGAGGTCCGAGGTTTTTGACAGATCAGTCAGAGGGGATGAAGCGGCGTCTTGGCTTCATTGACTGTCATAGGGGTTCGACTCTGTTACCAACTACTCTATTACATTCAAGACACTCGCTGCTTCCTCTGGCTGGAATGAATCAGCTCTCCGGTCATGTTTCCTGGAGGGTCTGTCAGATGCTATCCAGGATGAGATCCTGGGTCTTGAACTCACTGGGACTCTTGATGGACTCATGGACCTAGCTCTAAGAGTCGAGACGCGCCTAGAGTTCCGTAATCGCCGTTGGCATCCTTGCTTGACCTGGAGGGGGGAAAACCCGGACCTCACAGTTCCTCCAGCCACTACATCGATCTCCTCTATCCCTAAGCCTATGCAGGTGGGCCGATTGCGTCTGACGGCACAACAGAAACAAGACCGTCTGGCTCAGGGGTTATGTCTCTACTGTGGGGGCCCGGGCCATATAGCTGTCAGGTGCCCACTAAAAGCCAAGGCCCATCCGTAGTATGGGGAGTACTGGTGGGCCGCCTTCTTTATCCTCGTCAACACGCACTAGTCTGGAGTCCTCCATTTTTTTAAAGTCTCTCCACACTACTCTTGCCCTGGTAGACTCTGGTGCCGAGGGCAATTTCATCAATGCCAGACTGGCTGAGCAGTGGGGCATCCCTTCCATTCCCCTTCCTTCACCCATCCACGCCTGGTCTCTGGAGGGTCAGCTCAGAGGTACCACCATCACTCACTCCACTCCTTGGGTAGGTCTCACTGTTTCTGGCAATCATTATGAGAAGATTAAGCTGTTTATGATGAATTCCTCTGAAGCATCCGTGGCTGAAATGGCACAATCCCCATATTGATTGGGCTAATAACACAGTTTTAACTTGGAGTCCATCTTTTCTCGGTTCATGTTTGGGTGCCGTTTCTTCTGTGTCCTGTCCTTCTCTGTTTCAGGTGGAGTCGGCGGACCTGTCCGGTGTTCCTGAGGAGTACCTTGGTCTGCGGGCGGTCTTTTCTAAATTGCGTGCCATGTCCCTGCCTCCTCATCGTTTGTACGAATGTGCCATTGACCTCCTCCCAGGCACTTCTCCGCCCAAGGGTCACTTATTTGCAGGTTTCTTCTTCGTAAAGAAGAAGGATGGCCCTTGTGACCTTGCATTGACTATCGAGGCCTGAACGACATTACGATTAAAAACAGGTACCCCCTTCCTCTTATGTCGTCGGCCTTCGAACTCCTGCAAGGAGCTCGGGTCTTCAAGAAATTAGACCTCTGCAATGCCTATCATCTTGTACGTATTAGGGAGGGCAATGAGTGGGGGGACATTTTGAATACCTGGTCCTCCCCTTCAGGCTAACTAATGCCCCGGCAGTCTTCCAGGCTCTTGTTAACGATGTGTTGAGGGACATGATCAATCAGTTTGTCTTTGTGTACCTTGATATTTTGATTTTCTCCCCATCAAAACAGGTACACACTCAACATGTTTGCAGAGTCCTCCAATGTGTCCTGGAGAATCAGCTGTTTGTTAAGGCGGAGAAGTGCGAGTTCCACAAGGAATCTGTTACATTCCTGGGACACATAATTGCGGTAGCGGAGATTAGACCTGATCCCGCCAAGACCAGGGCCGTCGCTCAATGGCCTGTCCCCGACTCTAGGAAAGCATTGCAGCAGTTCCTGGGGTTTGCCAACTTTTATCGCCGTTTTATCAGGAACTTTGGCCAGGTTGCTGCTCTGCTCACTGCACTCACCTCCTCCAAGATACAGTTCAGATGGAATGACAGGGCCCAAGAGGCCTTTGACATTCTCAAGTCCCGTTTTGTCTCTGCTCCTGTGCTTTGCATTCCAGACCCTGAGCTCCAGTTTATTGTGGAGGTGGACGCATCTGAAGTTGGTATTGGTGCGTTCTTGTCTCAGCGATCTCCTGAAGATGGGAAGGTGCATCCCTGTGCCTTTTCTCACACCACTTAACTCCCACTGAAGGCAACTATGATATAGGTAACCGGGAGTTGTTGGCAGTCAGACTTGCCTTGGGCGAGTGGCGTCACTGGTTGGAGGGAGCGTCTCGGCCTTTCCTGGTATGGATGGATCATAAGAACCTTAAGTATGTCCATTCAGCCAGGAGGCTCAGCTCGCGGCAGGCTCGCTGGGCACTGTTCTTTGACTGCTTTAATTTCACCCTTTCCTATCGGCCGGGTTCCAGGAACCTTAAACCTGACGCTCTCTCTCGACTGTTTGAGCACCCTGAGAGGGAGAATCCCGCTGAGACCATCCTTCATCGCATCTGGAGAAGGACCGAGAGGGTCTTGGTTTCTGTTTTGACAGTTCGCCACGTGCATTGGTGTCTCGTCTTCCCCGCCCTGCTTGTTATCCTCATTTCTCTAACTATCCACACCTGTTCTCTATTATGTTTCTATTGTCCTTGTCGGAGCATCTGTTTTGTTTCATGCGTTGCCTTAGTCCAGTTATTTTTTGCTTTTCTAAGCTTTATCTTTGGTTTAGTTTCAGTTTAATTTTTTCTAGCGTAGTTTTTTCTCTCGTCTCAGTCTCCAAGTTTTTTTTCTCCTCTTCCTTTTTCCTGTTTGGTTTTTGGCTCTCCAGGATTCCAGGCTTCCTCTAACTCCCCTGCTGCTCCCAGCTCTGAGGTCCTATCGTGCCCTCGTCGTCTTCTGTTTTTTGCCACGACCAGCCTTGCTGTACGCCTGGGATCTAGTGGTTTTTTTTGGCTTCATCAGCCGTGCCGAGTTCTAGGTCTTCGGTTGGCCTTGCTGGTTGGTCATGGTGGGACTCTCTCTCATGCCCAGTTCTCAGCCCTGTTGGTGCCTTAACTACCTTTTGTCTGCTGGATTAATCTATGTTTTTTTCCCTCTGCTGTGACTGCTACCAAATAAATTCTCTGCATCTGCATTTGGGTCTCTCTCTTGATTTATCCTAACACACAGAACATTTAGAACTATTTACATGCAGGAATAAAAAG
Source organism: Yasuhikotakia modesta (assembly GCA_036877545.1). Lineage (NCBI taxonomy): Eukaryota > Metazoa > Chordata > Actinopteri > Cypriniformes > Botiidae > Yasuhikotakia > Yasuhikotakia modesta. The sequence continues at coordinate 48,663 of JBAJNP010001182.1, forward strand.
GATATTGCTTGGAAGAGGGAAGAGTGAGTGACAAAGTAAAGGAGAGGAGAAAGAGAAAGTCTGGTTTGTTCCCTGCAGAGATTGCGGCCTCATTTTTTAAACTACTCTAAATGATTCAATAGTTCCAAATTAAGCGTAAATGTGCTGTTTTCGTAAATTAATTTGTTAATTTGAAACATTCTTTTTGTCTGAGGCAAAAACCTCTGCAGGGAAAGGGCCAGACTTAAGAGGAAGAGCTCATCCTCGGAGCATGGAGGCGGCGCTGGAGCTACAGGGGAGGTCTGGAGTGCTTCCAGGAGCAGCTGCTTCACCTCTGATGGCTCCTCCCGAGGCCTTATCCGAGCACATATTGGTGGTGCTGTATCAAATTATAACATTTTATACAATGAAAAGGCAGAAAAGAATTAAACTCATTCACAAACTGTCAGTTTTGTGTGAGGCTATGAGTGCTTACTGTAAATTTAATATGCATGTAAACATGGTCATTATTGCCTGTACAACCTCGGTGGGTTCAGCAGCAGATGTTTAAGGGCCAGCAGGTGAAGCTGAAGCAGCAACATGTTCTGGCAGAGGGGACCCAGGTTCACTGCCATCAAAAGAACCAGTTGGGCCTGCCATGACAATATTAAAACATCATTACACATTGCAGATTACAGCAGTCAGAGAGAAATTAATTTAGATATTTCATCATAATAAAACGACATATATGCCCTCTTGTCTTGCTTCACTTGTTAACACACCTCTTGTCTCTGAGTGCCCTGCTGTTTCTGTCTCACCCTGCTCGTCATACCCTGCCCCCCTCTCCATATTCCCGCTCATCTCTCATGCGGAGACGAAGGTGTCAAGGAAAAACAGGACCGCAGAATGGCGAATGTCTGCCAAAGATTAAAATGTTCAACTGCGCTGCTCAATTCGCGTCATTAGCACCACAGAATGTCTATTCACGTCTCTGCATTGACTTAACATATAAATCATTCACGCTTGCCACTTCATTCACGTCTGGTGTGAACACACCTTTAGAAATGCCATTATTGTTATATCTAATTGAACACAATAAACAACTAAGCGGAGCAGTATAGATTCTTGTTCTGTGATGTGACATAGAGAAAATAGCACTTTGGTTAAGTCTGTAATGCCCCAGAAGCTACCTGAAAACCACATTAAATTTGATGGCAAATTTTACGATTTTATGGCAGGGCTATTTAATGGGTGAATTTGAGCGTTCTGCGCAAATTCTGCGCTGCTGGAGGGCCTCTGACAACCTCATAATGATATGCAACCTCATAATGATTACAGTGATTGGCTGCCTTCACTGCAACACACTGTCTCTTGGCTTCTAAACATATGCGGAACCTTTTACTGGAACACACATTAGTTGATTCAGATGATTAGGTTAATAGCTGGTTTAGAGAACCTTTTCATGATATGCTAATTTTTTGAGATAGGAATTTTGGGTTTTCATGAGCTGTATGCCAAAATCATCAATATTAAAACAATAAATAGGCTTGAACTACTTCAGTTGTGTGTAATGAATCTAAAATATATGAAAGTCTAATGTTTATCAGTACATTACAGAAAATAATGAACTTTATCACAATATGCTAATTTTCTGAAAATGACCTGTATATCTTTATACTTACTATATTTATTTTAAAATATACCATGGCCATTTGTGACTCAGAGAAAGGGACCCAAGGTGACCCAATGACTAGCAGTATGTAATGAGACTAATCCACATTTGGTTGAACAAAACAGAATAAAGAGTAAGAAAGTAAATCACTACAATAACAAATGTTATTAGTTAAGCAAATCAGGCAGACATCATTTTGAATACCCAGAACAAATGTATTCAAATGTACTAAATGCCTTTCTCCCTGTCTTGCAGGCAATGCAGATTTTCATCTTAACATATTCAATGTCCTCTTCAAATTCAAGATGAAGTCTTTTTGCTGGCCGTGACTTGTGTTAAACTAAATGAAAGTGAAGCTCCTCTAAATGTATATTGAATAAATATGAAATATGAATAAAATTGAGTGTTAATTAATTCCAAACAGAATACAACTGTAATTGATTGACAAACAGGATAACAATAAAGATTATTATTAAGGATAAAACAAATCATACAGAACAACTTCTTTACAGTAAACTTGATTACAATCACAAGCTATTTTCATGCAGAAAAGTGGGACACTGAATTAACTCTGTTTCGGTGCTGTGGTCCAAGTGCTATTCCTCTAGATGGGTTTCCTGAAGATCCGTAAATTTGGTAGACTTATAGAAAATTTAATTAATTAAAAAAAGTCTCTTGGAGCGAACCTCTAATTTATTTATTTATTTTTAATTAAATCTGGATTGTTATTATTTTTGACAAATTCCACGCATTGTACTTTAACGAACTTCTCCTAGAGTTTTTATCCGATCAACTTTGTGGTGGTGTCATTCTCATCTTAAGGCCTTTGCGATGTTAAATTACGAAGCGTCTGAGTTTTCATACGAGAACATGACCGTGGTGTGCTGCCAAAGTTTTGCATTTTTCCATGAAGAAAAAGACGTTTTTCTCAGGCCTACAGTGTCTGATCGGACCCATCTTTCATACATTTGATAAAAATCATAGCCTAAACACATCTACAGGGTATTACTCAATTACGGTTGTAACGCCACCTGCAGTCAACAGGAAGTGGTGTGTTTTACACAGGAAGTGGCTTTTTTACACTATGAGTAACCTATGCTTTTGCCCACAAATCACTGCTATTAAAGCCAACAAGTGGCTGTGGCACTGGGTGGTGCTAGCAGTCGTTGGTGGCGGGGGCGCTGGGTGGGGATGGCATCGGTGTGAGGTTGCGCTTATCGCTGCTTGCAGCTTTAATTAATAAATGTTTTTTATATTTACTTGCAATTGTTTCTGTGTTCAACTGCTCATAGACTAATGTCACTTAAACTTGCTCACTTAAACTTGCTAAACTTGTTTATCAGTTTAAGAAGTTTATTTTTTAGTGGCCACGGGAAATAACATTTCTTAGAGTATAGTTAATAATCATCCGGTGGACGAATGCATTGATTATTACAGTTAATTCTGCTAAATCAGGTAAATATCTATATACATCTTACGTAATTTGTATAATTGATTACAGTTAATTATACTTATTATTTCTTTCGAGCTAAAGATTACAGTGTTTTAAATAACTCTTTCTAACCCGGCTGATACGTACATAATATAAAATTTAAAATTAAATTATTTATACAAGCACATAAGCTGTTTATTCAAACAACACTAATTACATAGGACATTTACTCACCTTCGTTGCTCATTGTGCTCAATTTGATGTAACAATAATGGCATTTCTAAAGCTTTCATAAATAATGGCATTTCTAAAGCTTTCACTGTCACAAATGTTGCTTATTACCAAAGTCAGTGCATTTGTGCTTCTATCCAAATAAATGTAGAACAAAATAGCAATGGGGTGCAGGACAAAAGAGGAAACGAGCAATGGTCCTCGCGGTATTCGAGGCTGCAAATGGAAAGTAACGGTTTGTAAGACAAGCGCCTCATCCACTGGAACAGGAATTTACATGAACAACGAAGCTCATTTACGGGATATTAATCAGAGCTCATTTATCAGGCTACCATGAGAAACATTGACCTACACAAGTGTAACTTCAGAGCAAACTGTGGCCCGCAGGAGATCTGCGCTGGACAGGTTTGGTCTGCTTCCCTCGAGCAGCGATTGGGCGCCGGCGCTTCAAGCTCAGCGGCTGGGAGAGAGAGAGGGAGGAGCTCATTATCATGTTAGGAGAACGCTACGGACACCAGGCCTCCAGACCTTGGTGTTGCGTAAGGCCGGTGACCGGGAGGAAGTGCGACGTAAGCGGTGCGTGAGGAAACGGAAGCGTGGCAATCCGTGCTAGGCTAAAGAAACACCCTAGCTGGCCGGCTTTCCCGTCCATCATTCTTTCAAACGTCTGCTCCCTGGAAAATAAACTGTACTACATTCAACTTGAACGAACTTCACGCCGAGAGTTGTTGTGTCTTTGTTTTCACGGCCATGACAACACCATTCAGATAGATGAGCTAGCGTCGTTTCGTGCCGACAGGAATAGATCTCTGTGCGGTAAGACTCGTGGAGGTGGCGTGTGTGTTTATGTAAACATGAGATGGTGCACAGACTCTGTGTTAGTTTTTTAAACACTGCTCATCGCTTGTGGAATTTGTGACTGTTAGATGCAGACCGTTCTATCTACCGCAGGAATTCACTGCGCTGTTCATCATCGGAGTTTACATTCACAGTCAGTCCGAATCGGGAACAGCATCTCCAGCACCACCAGACTGAGTACCGGGGTCCCCCAGGGCTGCGTCCTCAGTCTCCTGCTGTTCACACTGCTGACTCACGACTGTGCAGCGATGCACAGCTTGAATCACATTATCAAGTTTGCCGATGACACGACTGTGGTGGGTCTCATCAGCAAGAACGACGAGTCAGTTTACAAAGAGGAGGTGCAACAGCTCACTGCATGGTGTGAAGCCAACAACCTGTCTCTAAATGTCGAAAAGACCAAGCAGATGATTGTTGACTTCAGGAGAGCGCAGAGTGAACATCCTCCACTTACCATCAACGGATCCTCCGTGGAGATCAAGAGCACTCAATTCCTTGGTGTTCACCTGGAGGAGAACCTCACCTGGTCTCTCAACACGAATCAGATTAGCAGGAAAGCCCAGCAGCGCCTTTACTTTCTGAGGAAGGCACATCTCCCTCCCCCATCCTTACCGTTCTACCGCTCTACGTTCTACAGAGGGACTTTCGAGAGCATCCTGAGCAGCTGCATCACTGTCTAGTTTGGGAACTGCACCGTCACCGACCGCAAGACCCTACAGCAGATATTGAGGACAGCTAAAAAAGATCATCGGAATCTCTTTAACCCCTCTGATGGACCACCACACACTGCACCCGCAAAGCCACAAGCATTGTGGCTGACCCCACACACCCCTCACACACACTCTTCACCCTCCTGCCTCGGGAAACGGTACCGAAGCATTTGGGCCCACACCACCAGACTAACAGCTTCTACCCAAAAGCCATCAGGCTCCTCAACAATAGGAACTGAATTGTACACATGGACATCGTGTGTAGAATCCATAACGTTAATGCTGCTTATTTAAATGCTGCTTAAATGTTTACAATGCACAGCCACTTCTCTTTTTAATGACCATGTACTGTTTTTAATTTGCACTGTAAGTTTTTAATTTGCACTGTGAATTTACATCACCAGTCTTACCACTGTTTTAACTATTTTTTTACAGTGAAATTACACTTCGCTGTTACACTTCACTTAATTTGCACCTTAGTCGGTGCTCTGCTGTTTTATGTTTCTGTCCCGTGGCGTGTTGTTTAATGTGTGTCGCACTTGTTTTCAATATCATCGCTTTATGTTTACTGTTGTCAAATGTTTAATGTTGTTTAATGTGTAATGCCCTGTAGCCCTTGTTGTATCTCGTGCCTCTATGTTTTGTTCTGTGTAGCACCAAGTCCTGGAGAAACGTTGTTTCGTTTCAATATGTATTGCATCAGCTGTATATGTTAAAATGACAATAGAGCTCACTTGACTTGACACTTTACTTGACCTGGGAACCCTGTATCAATATGGCGACGGTATTGACGCATGATCAGGGGGTGGATGTGACATCTAGTGTATATATCTATGCAATAAAACAAGCAAACGGCACGTGATCTGCCGCGATTGACGTAGATGCAGCAAACCACGAAAGCCCCGAAGTGTCCGACTTGACGGCTTTGTTTTCAGCTCCGCCCCGACTGTAAACGGCTACTTTCATTGGTCGAAGTCTATAACTGTGGTTTTAAGTCGAACGCACCTATAGCGAGTGGAGGAAGAAAGGTGGAGACAAGAAAAGGCAAAGGCTATTTGCAAAAAGTGTTATTAAAAAAGTGTTGATAGAAGGCAGATGCTATTTATACTACTTTAAATATATATTTAAATATACTTAAGTATTTTAGGTAGATTGATGTTTCTGCTATTTATACTACTAATTGCAAATAGTGGCAATTGTCTGCACCTCAGTATTGTACATCATTGTGAAACACTATTCAATAATAACATTGCATGCAAATGATCATTTAAATTCAAATTATTAAATAGGTGCCACATTTCCAGGACAATATAAACCTTCCCTACACCTACCTTAAGCACACACATTTTTCAATTATGACCCTAATTTTCATTGAAAATAAAAGCCTTTTCAAAATATGACATTTGAAAAGGGATCCACAGCTCCGCTACAGTAATGGTTTAGTAGTTGTCATTTGTCTTGGACTTGTGTGTGTAATTAGTCTCTGCCAACAAGGTGAGTTACAATCAGTGTATCCAGTAGCGGGTACCATAAGCGGGGCAGAGGGTGTCTCTGCTACTGGAAGGGAATGAAAAGGATCTTGCTTGGAAGAAAGTGAGTGAGAAGGTTGGACAATCTGGTAAATTGTAAAAATGCTCTTTACTCAACGCAATGACAATGGAGCCGCTTGACAGAAGCCCCTTATTTGCAATTCTAAAAAGGTTCACATACTTTTTCTTGCCATAATATATAAATGTGGAAAATCTTAATTCAGTGATGAATATAGGCATCAAGGCCATTACGTCACTGATTTAGGAGACACACTTAATCCAAGCGGACAGAATATAATGTATAGAGTCTGACTCAGAATTGTTGCTTAGGCAACGCAGTGCAACCTAATCCCAATCTCTATCTACTTATATAATTAATTTATTATGCCAACATATTGTTATTCTATTTATGCTTATTAGTGGGTCTTGCAAGCAAAGAATACTTATTACTCTACCTGCATCACTATCACTATTACCTACATACTACCACTTCCTCTGGCAAAGTTTCCCAGATAACTGATTTCAGATACAATCGTTTTAAATTAACAGTGCTTAATATAACTTCATCGGGTAAATTAAATAGTAAATCAACTTTGTCATTTCTACTGGCTAGTGTATACAGGCCAAAATACAGTTATTGACACATTATTACTCTAACATAACTTACTGGCACTATCGAATGTGTTTTAAAAATGTAATTTTAATTTGAAAAACAAAGTTCTATCGGTTGTGGTTTATGCTATGTGAAAACTTGAAAGCTCAGTACCTCATTTAACGGTGGCGGCCGAACAACAAAAGAAAAACGTTGGCGGAAATCGAACCCGCCCTCCCGCGTAGCAGGCAAGAATTCTACCCCTCGCCCAACACAATTCAAAGAATGAAAATCCCGTTGCCACCAACTTAATTGATGTCTTTATTGTCGTTTAAAAAAACAGGTCCGTTATGGGCGCCAGACAATTAATTACAGTAAAAAAAAAAAAGAGACTCCACTCAAAAGGTTTAAACTTTGAATGGTATATTTTTAATAAATGGTCCAGCACAGATATACAACATGTTTAAATAAAAGAGAAAACAAATCAGTAGCAGGTAAGTCATTCATAAACATTTGACATTTTAACAGAAAAAGTTATTAGAAGGACCAGAAATCAAAACAAACTTTGAACGTATAAACAAATTATTCCCACCACTAAATACGCTTCTAGAGCGAATTGTATTGTATATCCCTAATTGAATTATTATGTATGAGCGCGTGTGTGGCTGTCCAGAAAACCTGAAAATGAGAGTGGAATGCTTACAAGAGATGTTACCGGCACACTTTTCTTCTGGGATACCTGGTTTAGATGTTAACCTCTCGACACACAGACCTCCACCACAACTGACTTTCCAAGAGCAGCTCGGAACACCTTCATTACTTGCACCACCTCGTGTTGAACCCGCCTTCACGTATCCAGCAAGGAAATCACGGCCCATAGACACACTCGCGCTGACGTTCAACAATGTCCTCCTTTGCTATTTGCACCACCACGAACACTGCGTGCATCTACTCACATAAACCGCTTCTCCGCAGGAACGTGTCCTCCAGGTAGCTATATCCGCCTAACTCTACCTACTTTTATACCTTTCCGGTTCCATTAATTACGGCCCGCCGATTTTAGTTTCATTTTCGTCACAATATCGTTACATTCAAAACTGGTCAAAACTCAGATAGAACCTTATAATTATAAGGTTACACATAGATCAAGTCTTAACTGTTGTAGGTTTTAACATTCAAATTGGGCACAACCAATGACACACCTTGATATCATGCTGTTTAAAAATCGAAATAATTCTATAATTGATCAATTAATGATAAAAAAGGGTAAATACTAGAAATACTTCCTAAAGTGTTTGTACACAACTTTCCCTTCACTCAATCCCTATTGCATATTATCTTTTCATTTGAGAAATCAAGCCCAACTCAAAAGGCTGATAGCAACAAACAACACTAACATGGATAAATAAATTGTATTTTGGTATCTAAAATGTTCAATTTTAGATACCAAATATAAACAAAACCTTCCAAAAACTGAAACAAAATCTTTCTTTTAAAACAAAAAACATAAAATAACTCGCACAAACAAAAACACGATGAATCAGTTGCTTTTTACATAGTAACAAAATCCAGTTACACAATTTGCAAAATGAAATTACCTGACCAAAATAGTAGTATTTTACCATTATACGGGGCTCTTATTACAATCATCATCCATCCATACAAAACAAGAACCTGTGGTTAAATGATCAAATTATGGGTTATTGAACACCAAAGCATAATTTAACAGAAATCTCATTATGAAAGTCTACTTGACCACCTTACGCAGCTCAGCCAAAACCAAGATGGCAAAGCTGAGTAGCGCCACAGATCCGGACTGGTGTGTGACTGCAAGTGAGGTTGGCACATAGAACAGCAGTGTACTGATGCCAAGAGCCACCTAAGAACACAATCAGAAACATTACATTGGCACCATTTCCTAATTAACAAGTAATGTACAACTATTGTGGTTTAATACACTTTTTAAAAATTAAACAGGTGTTAAAAAATATATATATATTTTGTTTTTAAAGGGATCCTATTAGGCTGTGTTTACAAAATCTTGATTTTGTGTTTGAGGTGTACTACAATAGGTTTTCATGCCTAATTGTTAAAAGAAAATACAATCATTTTTATATTACATTATAACACCTCTGTTTTCAATCTACGCCAAAAGCTCTGTTTTGTTCCGGATTCTTTGAATCCCCTTTATTCAAAACATTTGATTGGTCAAACTGACCCAGTCTGTTGGGACAAGTTACTTGCTTAGGGTGTGTTCCAAAAATGTCTTGATCTCTTATAATAACTGTAAACTTCAGCTCTCTGGTAAACAGTAAAAATGGTGTCAATCCTGCATCTTCAATTCAACAAGCAGATCAACTAGTACCACAAACCAATCGTCAGTTTTCAACCCCTTTGGATAACAAAGAACTTGTTTACATAAATAGTAATATACAGCAACAGTTTTGCCTTGCACTATGCACTTGCATTATGCACTAACTAATATTGAATTTAAAACATAAATAGGATTTTTAAATAATAGGACTCATTTAAAAAATTTTTAAACTTTTTTTTATTGTTTTTAACTTAAAATAGTCTATAATTGTCTATTTTGGAAAGTTTTAGCATTTTTACTTGTGTATAGGCCATGGCTGTAAGACAGCCAATTGCGATCCTTGTCCTCCTGGGCAAATGCATTTGTCTGGAGAAAAGGTAAAGTCCTGTGATTGCTGTCACTGAGCAGATGCCCTGCAAAAATGCAAAATACAAAATTTTAATTAAAATGTGTAGACCTTCCTGTTTTTTTTCAATGAAAATGATAGGAAGAACAGAGTGCAAAATAAAACGACTGATAACAAACTGATCCCAAATGCAGGCCTTTAAAATAAGAATTCTGCTAATATAAGACTTTTCACCAAACAAAACTTCTTGAGAAGCAAATTCCTTTACAGAATCTATGTTCATCAATCCACAATCCTTTCTTAACTGAGCATGCGGCACCCTGTAATCTCTAAAATAGACTACAGCAATACTTTGCATTACTGCTGCTGGGCATCAAACCACTTCAAATGATTCAGAATGCAGCAGCGTGATGTGTGTCTTTCAAGATCTCAAAAGAGCATGTCACGGCCCATCTCATCTCTCTCAAATAACTGTATTACTGATGCAGTGGACGAGGCTACTCTGGGTCTTAAAAACTGTTTTTATGTCTGTTAGTCTTGTCTCCTCATCTTCAAATCATATCAGTTTATCGCGAAACGCATCTACGATCGCCAGAGCCTTCTGGAAATCGGTAGTGCTTACAAACCGACAACCCTGGTGGTGTGAAAAAGGACAGAAGCGTGGCAAGCATGGGGGTATACAAGCTAAGCTAAGGGCTAACCCCATCAGACCAGCAATTCCATCACTCATGCTCTCAAATGTTTGCTCTCTGGATAACAAACTAGACTTGATTTAACTCAGTCGGTCTACACAGCATGAGACAAGGGATTGTTGCATGTTTGTTTTTACTGGACTCCGCCATCCAGCTGCATGGGCAAACCCTGCTGCTAGAGAACGCCGCCTGGCAAGACTTCCACTTTGCCATAGCATGCCATGGTATGCGATTTAGACAAGCAACATTGGCACGGCATGATCGTTGGGCGGCAGTCGTGTCACGCAGCTGTAGAGAACGTGACGCGACCGTTTGCGTCAGGATCGAGTACAAAGATCTTTGTATCTTTGTATGATTCCTTGTATTCCTCACTTATTGTATATTTATATTTTTTTCTTTCTTTCTCTCTGTGTAACACCGTGGTCCTGCGAGACACGAAATTTCATTCCACTGTATGCCAGCTTATGTAGTGGAATGTCAATAAAGCTCAACCTTTACCTTAAAAGACCAAAGGTTCCCCACAGTTTACATCAGGTCACTGAGGGGCTCTTTATGGAGTAGGTCCTGAATGTTTGGTCACATAGACAGTACTTATAAGACTTTTTAAGTCTACATTTAAACTGTCTGCTTACTCTAGTAATTTAGGAGAAGCCCTTAGTCAACAGAGACAGCAGCAGCATGTAAGTCATGCTTAGTTTATCTTGTTTTGTATTGAGTATTACCTGTTGTTATTTGAGGTTGGTTGCTTTCGGTAAATTACATAATTGTAATACATTAATTGGGCAGTTAAAACATGTTTTCGTGTTGTAATACTTGAAGCATGTTGTTATTATTAGAAAACTATACTTCTGTTGCCTGATCTGTGAGTTCCTAATTTTTACTGGACACTAGACTACTGACAAAATCCATATTTCCCCACATCATACTTCTGACCACTTTTTTATTTCATTCAGTATCCATCTTCCCACATACAACACGCACACAGATCTGGCCATTAAAAATGATTAATAGAGAGATCGGGATTTTGCACTTTTCCGCGACTTTTTCCGGATCTTTCACTTTTCTTGCACTTTTTTTTCTTTTGGTAAGACCATTCGGCGGCAGTCGTGTCACAATCACTGATTCCGCAGCGGTAGAGAACATGTGACGCGACCGGGTGCGTCAGGATCGAGTCATTACAGTATTGTTATTTAAACACACACAATTCGTGAAGACTGCATTTAACATCCAAGATACAGAAAACTGTATTAAAAATGTTAGGTTGTAGCCTACAGTCCATCACAGCACACCGCCTGTGCTTGATCTGCCGCTTTTATTGCCAAACTTTTTACAAGTAATTAATTAACAATAAACAGTCTTCATTTCAAATATATCAAACAAACAGTAAACATTACAGCAGCAACACTTTTAAAGCCAATGTGCGCGTTATCTGGTTTAATATAGTATTTGTCTTTAAAGTGTAAAATAGTTTTTTTTTTTTTTTTTAAACTCAGGCTACCATGCGCGATTATTTTACACTAAAATATGCTATTTGTGTGTGAGTGCAAACCATGTATAGATCACCAAAATATGCACTTTATATTCGTAACAGCCCTGATCAGTAAACAAAAGACCTATTCGCATCCTGTGAATAGTGCTAAAGTGTGATAAAACACCGTATTGACCTGCGTTCAAATGACAACCATTGAAATGTTTTAAATCTGACCATGCCAGTAAGTTACAGGCTTTAAGAAACAGATTCCAGTTCTGAGTTCACGGGGGATGGGGAGAGGTGTGAATGGGTGGCTTTTGAAAGAGCAGAGCTTTGAATTAATGTCTTACTGTAGGGTGACATAAACGTCACTGAGAAACCAAGGAACGGCAATCCAATAGTATCATTCCTACCTCTCTGATAGATCCTTTAGTATGTCATGGAGAGGTGATCTGTCCAAACCACACTACATGGTCACTGGGGTCCCTCAAGGATCAGTCTTGGGCCCACTGGTCTTTTTAATATATATAACATCACTGGGCCCTTCAACACAGACAGGCAGAAACTTGCAATTTTTGATTACCAACTAACATTCTCTGAACACATCACTAAAACAACACGTTTCTGCAGATTTGTATACTTCTATAATATTAGAAAAATCTAAGCATATCTCACTGTTGATTCAACACAGTTCCTGGTCCAAGCCCTTGTCATCTGTAGGCTGGATTACTGCAATGCTTTCCAGGCCTTCCAGCATGAGCGCTCAAACCATTACAAGGCAGCAGCTCACCTGGTCTTCACAAAGCCAAATAGATGCCACGTCACACCTCTTAATCACCCTTTATTGGCCTCCAATTGCATCACGCATAAGGTTCAAATCTCTGCTACTCACAAAACCACCACAATCCTACCTTCTCCAACTCCTTCAGATTTACACTCCCTCCAGATCCCTATGGTCAGCAAACGAATGTTGTCTAATCATACCATCCTCCAAACACACACAGTTGCCTCACAGTTTTAGATTCAATATCCCACGCAGGTGGAATAATCTTTCACACTCTGTTCAGTCTGTCTCATCCCACACCACATTGAGAAAGCTATTCAAATTATGTGTATTGTCATCTTATGATTTGTCGCTTTGTTTTCCTCACTTTGTAAGTCACATCTTTCATAGCTCTTAAATGTTTATATAGAGTTTAGGAAGCTATGTAATCACAGCCATTAACTCTAAATAGCTCATCTCTTGTGGAAAGGCTCAATGTGACTGCTGACTTTGATAAACGCGACGTCTGTGTCCGTACCATTTTTATCAATGAGAGTGTAAACTTCTGTCTCCCTGCTCCCAAATATTAAATCTTTATCAAACATGATTTAGGGAAAATGTTGGTACACAACGGTATATGATATACGCAATATAAGGTATAATACCAATGATACAATGTATAATGTTAATATTGGCACCTCCACTAATATTGGCACCCTTGGCTGTGAAATCCCTTTTTATTTTTAAAACATAAAAGAAATTTTTTTCATTAGCAAAATTCTCTTAGATATTACCTCGGTGTAAAAGTTCAATTGTTCAACTTTGATTTCCATTATTTTGGATGACAAATGCAGTTCTTACCAGTAAACGGTGGTCAAACTGAACAGTTGTGGGATTTTCAAACACATTCTTGATGGTTGGGGAGAAAGTCAAAAGATCATCAGGGATCCAGTATTCACCCATTTTTGGAAAGGAATTGTACACCAAACCTGCATCAAGCCCAGCAACAAAGGCACCTAAAAGAGATCATCATAATTTATTTCACACCAAAAAATAAATTCTTAAGGTTAACTTTTTCCTTAACTTTTGTCTTAGGACAAAACATAAGTTAAGAAAAATCATAAGAATTCTATTTGTGAATATCAAATCTTCTTATGTTTTGTCCTAAGGAAAACCATTAAGAATAATTAAGATTCTTGAAAGCTTAATTCTTAATTTTCCTCTTAGTTTTCTTAACTTTAGAACAACCCCACACCAGTCTAAGACAGCCATAGCAAAAAAGTAGGTAAGCCTATATTTTTATTTATTCAAGCATTATATTTATTTTTGCTTAAACTAAATCAGACACGTAATTTTGGTAATTTAAGTAAATTTTTTATTTGTGCATATACGCATATCTGTAAACACACATTATACTTAATTCTATTTGATGGGCTCAATATTAATATCTTAGAAATATTACCTCAGTGTCACACTATCTCAGATCATTGCCTCATTGTATACACGGTACTACTAGATAGGATCGCTTGCTCTACACCACGTTTTTGGTCAGGTAGATCAATGGCCTCCACTACTAAAGATTAGCAATCTATTTTATTAGCAATAGATTTTATTCCCAAACCTGTCTCAAACGAATCGTTTAGCAGACAACTGTGAAGACCTGGACGCTGTTATAGAAACCTTGAACAGGGTTTGTTCTAGTACACTGGATGCTGTTGCCCCCATTACATGGGCGTGCTGCATGGAAAGAGAGTGTAAAGCAAAGACAAGCTCTTAAAAACACCAGGTCTACGTATGTAAGTAAGCTTATCGAAGAAAATCATAATAACCCTCGGTTCCTCTTTAATACAGTTTTGAAACTGATGAGAAACAAAAATCATACAGATATTGAAATACTACAGCATAGTAGTAATGATTTCATCAATTTTTTCACTAGAAACAATACATCAGAAACTATGTCAAATATCATTAACTCATCACTAGAGCTAGGGTACGTCCCAACAGCAATTAAAGTAGCAGTAATTAGACCTCTCCTTAAAAAGCCGCACCTAGACCAAGGAGTACTTGCTAATTTTAGACCAATCTCAAAGCTCCCTTTTCTCTCTAAAATATTAGAAAGTGGTAGCTAGCCAACTTGGTACATTCTTGGATAAAAACAGTAAAAATTCCAGTCTGGATTCAGGTCTCACCATAGCACAGAAACAAAACTGCTTTGAGTTACTAACAACCTCTTTCTAAGATCTGATTGTCGGCCAATCTCAATACCTATATTACTAGACCTTAGTGCAGCCTTTGATACAACAGACCACACAATCCTGCTCGATAGACTAGAAAACTTTGTTGGCATCATTGGTCAGGCACTAGCCTGGTTTAGATCATAGACAAACTGATAGCGGTCAGTTAAATATGTTAACAAGGAAAAGTCATTTTACTCTCAGGTGTACCTCAGGGATCAGTCCTAGCCCGACCTTTTCTTCACTATATATGCTACCACTAGGAGACATTATCAGGAATCATAACATCAGTTTTCATTGCTACGCCGATGATACACAGCTTTACATTTCCTCCGATCCCAGCGAAACCCACCAATTCTCTAGGTTAACAGACTGTATTAGAGATATCAGTAGCTGATGGCAAAACATTTCCTTATGCTTAACCAAAATAACCATTATTGAACCAAATAGCCAAAAACTAAGTATGCCAGATTTAAACTCGTCCATAGATGGCTGCACTGTTGCCTTGTCCTCCACAGTCAAGAACCTAGGAATGATTTTCGACAGTAATCTATCATCCGATGGTCATATCGCTAACATCTGCCGTACAGCATTTTTCCATCTTAGAAATATCTCAATACGACACATGCTATCTGCATCTGTTGCTGAGAAGCTTGTCCACGCGTTTATGTCCTCTAGAATAGGCTATTGCAACTTGCTACTCTGTGGGTGTCATGCAAATCAAATAAATAAACTTCAGCTGGTTCAAAACGCAGCCGCAAGAGTGTACACTGGCTGCCAGAACTCTCCCTAACAAAACAAATGAACTTAGTAATTAGGGCTGAAACAATCGCTAATATTGATGACAATCGATAATGAAAAACATTGTCAATGAATCTCATTATCGATTAGTTGACATGCACACTTCATGACAAGTTTGATAATGGCGTTTCAGCGAAAAGACGCTCTTTTAAAGTATGACAGAGAATACATGTGCAGCAACAGTGGAAAAACGTGTGACTCAAGTCCTCTAAGGCACAAGAGCACTTTCATTAGATTCTGTGAGGAAATGCGCAAACTGACTGATGACGAAACATCAGAGTGATAAGTTTAATATAGTGCTGCTTTGCAAAGCCAGTCCATAGTTAATATAGCGGAAGTGGACGCAAATTCTGCGCCGCAGGAGGGGCTCTGACAACCTCATAATGATATGCAGAGCGCTTCATGCTGATTGGCTGCCTTCACTGCCACACGAAAGAATAATTATGTGATGCTGTCTCCTGGCTTTTGAACACATGCGGAACCATTTACTGACCCAAACACACAAGAACGACAGCTATGGGGCAGATTCATCCTTATGTGGTTGACCCGAATCAGAGGAGGACACTGAATTAGAGGAAGAACCTGTTCAGTAAAGGCAGGATTTACATGTTTCTCAATGGTAAGTTATTTGTAATGTTTGTTTGAATGCTTTCAGCGTTACGTGCCCACAAAGTTCTCCCGTCATAATAAAGTTATAGCCACTACATCCATTTGGACATTAGTCCTTTGCATCATCATGAATCAAGACTGAACGGAGGCGTCAGGTTTGGGTGTTAATCTTGGGCTGACGGGCGCATCTGCCCCATTCGAAATTAAAAACAGAACGATTTCTTATAGATTTGCCATACAGTCACTGTCATAATGAGTAACACTCAACAAGAACATGAACGTATAACAATGTATATAACAAACATATATATCTTTATACTTACTATATTTATTTTAACATATACCATGGCCGTTTATCACTCAGAGGAAGGGACAGGTAGACCCAAGGTGACCCATTGACTAGCAGTGTGTGATGAGACTAATCCACATTTGGTTGAACAAAACAGAATAAAGAGAGTAAGAAAGTACATCACTGCAATAACAAATTTTATTAGTTAAGCAAATCAGGCAGACATCATTTTGAATCATACCCAGAACAAATGTATTAAAATGTACTAAATACCATTCCCTATGTCTAAATACCATTCCCTAATCCCTAGGCATTTTCATCTTCATCTTAACATATTCAATGTCCTCTTCAAATTCAAGATAATGGCTTTTTGCTGGCCATGACTTGACTGGTGTTGAACTAAACAGATTTTAAAGTGTACACCTTATTTTAAAGTGGTAACAAAAAAACAGATAATATCATAATTGGTTTGCATATCGCATGTCAGTTTAACGATATACGAAAACCAAAAATCAAGTATGTGACTTTTTTAGAAGCCAATCAAAACACTGCATTAAGTGATCACACATTCACTGCATTCTGTAGTATACTATGTGTGCGCATTCAGAGCATGGGATAGCGGGACAGATTGCTGTGTTTGACAGAAGATTAAATGAGCAAAGAAACTGTGAGAGATATTCAAACACAAGCATATTCACAATCCACGCTAGATTTAGTTTAATAATAGATTAATAAATAATAAATTTAGTTTAATTTAATTAGATTTAATGTGGGTCATTGTCACTAGCAAGAAGGTTGTTTGGTTTTGAAAGGTTGGATGTTAGTCAAAAGATGCTGCTCTGCAAACTGTGCCAAAAATCAGTCAAAAGCAGCTTGACAACAAATCTCTTTCACCATCCAACATAGTGAATATGACAATTCTGAAAAGCTTAAGGAGACAGAGGAGTCAGCTAAACGTGACACGTCTGCAGTAGGGGTGTGCAATATATACCGTGTGCGATAATATTGTGATTGCCAGTTTAACGATATGCGAAAGCGAAATACCGACTTTGTGACTCATTTACAGAAGCCAATCAAAACGCTGCATTAAGTGATGTACGTTCACTGTGTGCTGTAGTATACATGCACACATTCAGAGCATGGGTTGCAGGACAGATCAGCGTGTTTGACTGAAGATTAAATGAGCGAAGAAACTGTGAGATATTCAGACATCAACATACAATCCACGCTAGATTTACGCGGGTCGTCGTCACTAGCATGGAGGTGGTTTCGTTTTGAAAGGTCGGATGTTAGTCAAAAGACGCTGATCTGCAAACTGTGCCGAAAATCTGTTACAGCAGCTCAACGACAAATCTCTTTCACCATCTTCAAACTATCAATCATAGTGAATAAGAGAATTATAAAAGTTTAGGGAGATGGAGAATGAGATAAACACGGCGCGTCTGCAGCAGACAGGGTAAAAACGCGCATGATACCTTGCCCGTATGGCGGCCGTTAGTGCCATAAATACGCCACCCCTTTAACGCGTTTCACAAAAAAACCCGTAAAAAACGCCGTCTTGGTTGTTTTTATGCGCGTTTTTTACGCCGTCGCAAAAGGCAACGCCGTAAAAAGCGCCGTAAATCCGCCCCAATCCGCCGCTTTTTACGGCGTAATGAAGCTCTTCAAAAACGGCGTAAAAAGCGCCGCCTTGAGGTGTAAAATACGCGCGTTCTCCTAACATGATAATGAGCTCCTCCCTCTCTCTCTCTCAGCCGCTGAGCTTGAAGCGCCGGCGCCCAATCGCTGCTCGAGGGAAGCAGACCAAACCTGTCCAGCGCAGATCTCCTGCGGGCCACAGTTTGCTCTGAAGTT
>JBAJNP010001183.1:0-54638 GCA_036877545.1 Yasuhikotakia modesta
AATAAAACATAAATGCAAACTTAATAATAATGTTATTATTACTGTTTTTATTGTTGTTAGGATGCATTACTAATAATAATAATAATAATAATATAAAATATACGTTAGTGAATAAAATAAAGGACTACCTGAACTAAAGAACTTCCGTAAAATTAAACAAAATAATTCGTCTTTCTTTCTGCCTTTCTTTACTTCCATTTCCGTTTCCCCCCAACGCCCTCTCTAAAATTCATATCGACAAAGTGAATAAAACAATTTATTATTCTAACACTTTATCTGTTTCAGGTCACACAAGACCTTTGGATGTTATCCTGTCTCCCCTCCCCTCACACCTCTCATTTAGCCTACATTACCAGATGACGTATCGGAGATCCCGGTGAGCTCCTATGCACTTTTCCCTTTTGGCGTTCCATCCAGTTTAAACCGTCTGATCGGGCAAGGAGGCGCCAGGTTCTCCCCGGGGAGAGAGAAAGTCAAGGACTGCAGCTTGAGATGCAGAATAACGTAATTCAATCTGCTCTGAATTCAACCTAATTACAGCAGAAAGCACAACAGTCATGGGAGGGATGGAGAATGGTGCAATGAAAGCGAATTCCTTCTTTGACAGCCTCATCGGCGCGCGCAAACACGCACGCACATAGGTACACACACATGCATCTGAGGGGCGCAAGGCCAACATACACGCGAAGAAATGCTGAAGGAAGACCATGTACTGACACTAAGAGGCGCGGGATCGTCAACAGCTTCAGCCTGCTCCGCCATTTTTCAGTTCAAACACACGCCAGCTCACGTCAGTCATTTAGAGCTTGAATAAACATGAATATGTTCTCAACATTATTATCACAACAATTACTGCTGTTTTTAGAATTATTGTTATTTAACCGTTACTGCTGTTATAACAACTGCAGCAGCAACAACAACAAAAATAAAGTTGCCTTTTTATTGGTGCACAGCAATAAACAAATGAACAGTAGCATGTCACAAATATTCCATCTTAAAAGTAGCTAGTCTTGTATTTGGAGAACAACGCAGATGCATAAACCGTCAATCCTTCTAATCTGTATGGGATGCAGCTGTGATGGGTGGGATTTTCTTTTCAAACCCACGTGCAGGGTTCATATTGAGTAAGGTGGGCAGGTGTTCTGGCAATACATTTTAATGACTTATGTTGTTGTATGTTATGTTATTATGCTATGGGTTCTTTTTTTAGCTAAAAACGAGCTTTTTAGTAGTTCGCTTTGATTGATAGCTCTTTCGAAGAAAATTTCCGAGCAGCTACTTTGCTACTGACTCAACTCATTCTTTATGTAGCGTTGTAATCGCCATTTGTCATGAGCTGTGCTGCTTGGTATCGCCTTCCAATCCCTGTGGCACCATATTGAGCAAACACTATCGCAGTTGTTTGCAAATCTCCAAAAGCGCAGTGAAACAGGTCACTGAATCTGTTGAGAGGCGCTCTGTGACAAATTCCTTTTGTCTTCGCTTTGTCTTTATACTTTATTATCAGCACCGCCTGGAGATTCCGATTTATCAATGACCCCTATATACCCTGAGCAGGTCTGCCAAGACATCGCCTACAGGCAACCAGCTATAAAGGCTTTTATATTAGACTTTCACCTGGAGACCGAGGTAGGATGGCAGTTTTAGAATTGACGTTTTACTTCTATGGAAAAGGAATAAATCAAACCTTTGTAAACCGAAATAACCCAAACTGCAAAGTAATACTGAAAAATCGAGTTTCAAACATCTGTTTATTTGCTATTGAAGTATTCCAGGTGTCCTATTGATTCAAACCGACGGGTCTCTGATGTTTTTGCTTTTATTTAGTTTCAGATTGTCCCAGCATGCATTTTAGAGACTCGTCCAAAAATCTATTTTGTTTAACTTCCGGACTTTACGTTACAAAGTTGAAAGGACATTTTAGCAGGACATGAACTGAACAGATTTTTAGAATAAACAGCTTATTGCAGTTAATGAAATGAGACAAGGGTTAGGTAGGCGCGGTTTGTCGGGTTCAATAATATGAGTGCTTTTTAGTGTTAACAATAATTACAACTTAAACCAATTAGTAACTATTAGATAATATTTGCCTCCGCGTGAGAATGTAATTGTATTTAACGTTCAGTGCTGACGAGAACTCGTGAACGCGTTCTTCTCCTGGAATTGAATTCAACTCAATAACAGCGATAGAGAAACACAATTAAAATATTTTCAGCACAGTTCATTTAGTCCGATAATAACTGTTGTTAAAATAAAGCAATCTTGGGGAAAATAAGCACTGAAGGAATATGAATGTGAAATAAATTAGATATACTATTACATACGTGTACACAGAGCAAAAACGCCATTAGGGTGAAATCATGAAAATGAAAACCATCCCACATACATGAAATAATAGCGGTGTTACCCTTGGCTGTTAATTTTGATTGAGTTCTTACTTTATTTCTATATTGAACAGATTGTGCAAAAATACTCAGCCGAGTCTTATGATTATGACCTCAGACGGGCCTTTAAACTGCGCGTTGATGCTTTGTGGAACACGAGCATCACTGTATGCTACAGCAACTGAATATAATCACAACAATTCAACAAAAGAGAAATCAGTGTCTTACCTTTTAGATTATAAATGCAAATATTTTTTTATATGCAAATATTTAGGCTTACGCCTATTTTTGTCAGTTATAGAAAGAAAATATTTTGATCCAGTCAATCTATGAGCTGTTGTTGTTCAATCATGCTAGTCGTGAACGTCACACAAGACGACGTCGTGCTGTTAAAAACATGACTCCAAGGTTGCTTTATTCGATATCACAAAGAACCCAACATGTTTTTCTTGCTATTGAGATACACAAGAGCAATTCTTATTGATACAGCTTTGTATTTAGAAAATTGATTTTTATGCTTCCCTTTAGCCACGTTGTGCTGCAGAGAAATATTTTTATTCGTGCGAAAGTTGAAATAAGTACGTAATAAAACGATGATATATTAAATTCGTTTTCCTTGCTTTCAGTTTTTATTATGCGCCATTTTTCATTTTTATTGAATTGAAAGCGGAGAACCTTCCACTGTAGCTTCAGGCATAGAAAGGTTAAATTATTTGCGCCAATCAGACTGGCTTCTGCATCACCAAAGGCAACCGAGGCTTCTCCAGCTTCTCCCTTTATTTTACGCAGCCAAAGGCTAGTGCACTTCAATGAAATCCAGTTTCATTTGATTAAGCAAACGCATTGCCATGTTTAAAGTTGCATGTTTCTGTACCCTTGAACAAACATGAAAAGTTTATTTTCGCAGAACACTGTAATAGATTTAACACACTTTGCTTTTAAGTGTATTATTTTGATCTGAACATTAAAAACTATATTATCATACTGATAAAAACAACTGAACGTGATATTCTTACTTAAATTCAGTGATTTAACCCGACTATTTACCTTCTCATTTTCACAAGTCTCCATTAAATCATTTAAATCTATAGAGCATATTGTTATGTATAGTACTGGTTTACGTGTCTCGCTATGTGTAATTTTCATTCTGCAATGTGAACTGCAACAGTCCCGACAAAAACAGAAGCGGGTTCTTTAAGAGAGGGGTGCGGGCACAAAGCATTGTCTTTCCAGAAGTGTGCGCGAGCCAATGGAGAGGCGCATGACAGAGTTCGGACAGAAGGGGTTTGTCTCACCTGCTAGAAATCACTTCAAGAGGCGCGCGAACAGGACATTTTCAGCTCGCTACAATTAATATGCTCGTATTGGACAGTTAACACTTCACTTTAGATACCAGTGACGCGCACAGGTCTGGGCCGTGCGCTTTTCTGACAGTGCCACTCTAGAAGCGCGTAGGTTTTTGCTTGACAACTTGGCAACTCATCACTCCGAGGATTTAATAGTAAGCGGAGCCCTTTCCACCGTGTTTTTACGCACCGTGATGGAACTGAAAAAGGCTGAACGCAGTGCAAGGAAGTGTTGGATAATGCTGATTGAATTGCCTATAGTCGCGATGGAGTCACTGTGATTTCTGTTTAACTATTCTTTGGACAGCAAATGGCAGCGCAATAATCTGCACTTCTGCAAATAATATTTGTTAGAAAATAAAATTGGGGAATAAACCGTGTTGAGGTGTTAGGAATTAAACATTGCTACATTCGAGGTTGTGCGTAACGAACATAACCACGACAATGGAGCACACGGGGATAGAAGAAGTGAACCAGACACACCAGCAGCACGAACCCATCAGCTTTGGAATAGATCAGATTCTCAATGGCTCCGACCAGCCGAGCAGCTGCATGCTTCCGAGCCGAACCAGTGACACGGACTACCCGCTCGCACCTAACGTATACACCAACGGCTACAACAGCGTGTACAATCCGGCCTGTTCGATGGCGGCGAGTCTGGCAGGTTCCTATAACGTAAACATGAACATGAACGTAAGCATGAATATGAACGTTAACGTGAACTCAGGGAATGCAGGCGGTGTCATCCGCGTCCCGGCCCACAGACCCATGCCACCCGCACCTCACCCTTCGACCCCTGGTCATCCACCTGGCATCGCGGCGGGGATACCCACCGTACCTACAGTGCCTAGCATGGGCAATCCCGCTAGCTTCACGTTTCCCTGGATGGAGAGTAGTAGAAGATTTGCGAAGGATCGTTTGAGTGGTAAGGGTTTTGATTAATATTTAATATTGTTCATACGTATATTAGGTCAGTTCTAAAGATGGTGATATATGAAAAGAGTACTGACCGACAGAAAGAAGCCGAGAAAGTCACAACTGTTGAAATGTTTAAGATCTGTATCGGTATGTTTATAATAATAAGCAAATAGCTTAATTTAAGGGGAAACGAACTATCCAATGAAAAAAACTAAATGATTGAATCAGTAAGGAAAATTGAAAAAAAAATTAGTACCAAAATCATCATAACCATAAATACAACACATTAGCACCGCAGTCGTGTTCACTGTTGTATGGCATTATAAACCACAGAAATACTTTTACAAAAATGAATATTAATAAAAATGAATACAAAATAATTTAAAATTCAACTAATATTAACTTATTAAGCGTTTAATGCTACCAGAAAAAAACATAGATACTAAAGTTACTAAAATGCCATATGCACACGAAGCACTATATGCGTTTATATGTTTACATATAATGGTAATAATAAATCTTATTTATACGCCATCCACTTCCACTGAAACCGTTTATTGGGAGGCTATACATTCAACAAATTTAGTCAACGTTTTGTCCAACTATTAAGTAAAATATTTATTTTTTTAAATGTATATGTATAATGGCTTTGTGTGTATTCGTCAAAAATTAATAAATGTATATAACAATGTGTCTTTAAAATAAAATAATATATGTATATTAACATTAGTGAATAATTACATGTGTAATTTAAAAATGTCTCTCTGAAAAAAGTCCCTACTTTGAGGTTAATGACATGAAATTGAAGGCAGATCTGTTTATTTTCCTTCTTTTCTAAATTTATCACCAGTCCCTGAATTAATTTAAAAAAAATTTCTCTTTGTTTTTCTTTTTTTTTAGATTTTACATTTATAATAGCTCACTTTTTTGGAGACAACGGCTGTAGGACAGGCGTAATCTCGGCCTGTTACTGCGCAAGTCGCTCAAAAACACAGTACCTTTCAAATCACAATTTCCTCCTATTATTTGCATCTGCATGTTTTATGAGACTGTTACGTCCATATTCTCGGGATACTGTCTACTGTCTCTCTGGGCCTTTAGGATAAATGAATCATGATTCAGTGGTAGCACTGCGCTAAATGTTGCCACTCTGCCACAGCCAGTAGTGATGCGTAATGGCATGTTGACAAATCGTTTTAATCTACGCAAACGTAATACCAATAGAGATCCGAAAGAGCCCGATTTTGGATAACGTTTCCAAGTGCACGGGAGGAAAAAACGTGGATTTGTGAAGTATAGACTCCTAAAGGAAGGTTGCACACAAAGACCATGATGGGCTTGTTATTTACCATAATCGTTAATATGGCATATCGTTAATATATTTCATTCTGGGCTCTATATACTATGAATACTCATGTGAAATAATATGCATAACGATGTGTTTGAGTGTGAAATCATCCTTTGTTCTCCATTTGGCCAGCTCGCTTTTTCAAATTACGTCACTGGTAGTGAAATGAAAATGAAGAAGAATATAGATTTCTATCCATTAAAAATTCAGAAATCCGCTCTATTCTCATTAATTATTCAAATGAGACAGTGATATGTCAACTGCAAAAGCTCTTTTGTAAATATGCTTATCAATTTTACTCATAGTCACTTTGGGCCGCTCGTTTATTATATTTTACCTCTTCCGTACCTTTGAATGATGGCTGCAATTAGTAGGCAACTGCAGTGTCTAATTCAGCTTTTAAACGAAATAATTGTTTTTTTATATAGTATTATTATTATTGTTGTTGTTATCAATAATAATAATATGCCTAGGTTTTTTATTTTGTTTGCTAAAGCATATTAAGCATATTAATTTGTATGCTAGCGCGAATCATACAGTCGTCATTTGTAAGCTATGAAGTCTGTACAGAACGTAGTCCGTTACACTTTTGCATGCAATTAATTTGGTGTGTTCATTTCGACCCAGCTTCAGCCATAAAATAATTAGAAACTTTACTGAGTGAAAGATGTTTTTAACTATTTTCCCTGTCATCTTAAATTGCATGTCCGCCTTTTACCACAAGTGTTACAGTGTGTATAAGTAAGCGAGCAGGCCTGAGACTCGATATGTACTGCAGGCCGGACATAACATGCCGGATTGAGAGGCGATGAAAGGCTATACCACATGTTTTTTTGTTAATTGACTCCTTGGCAGTTTGCAAGATTATCAAAGTGCAGAAATGTATAAACAGATCAGTTGCTCTCAAGTCAATAAAACATAGGTGGGTTGGTCGTAAACGCGTTGTCCATTTTAAATAATATTGCCCGGCTTTAACAGCACTGACGACAACTGCACTGTGGAGTTTTTTACATACAGAGATGTCATTATTGAGCATTTTAATCATCATTACACCCGAAGAAGAACATGGTTGTCTCACGCTTACGTGTAGTGCCCGTATTTATTTCGCTCACGTGCATGTCTAAAATGACACGGCTGCGTCTGCCGATTACGGATAACAGTATATTCATCAGTGGGTAAATTTATTTTACTGATGGAGGAGAGGGCTGTTGGGCAGAGCTGCATCACAGCAAGGGCAAGTGATTGTCGTAATCTGATATCACTGGCCTTAGAGAAATTGGAAAATGAAATTGCATGTGGATGGCGCTCTATCTGGAATGACAAAAATAATCTTTCCTACCCATAAATACAAATGATCATGAAACTGAGACAAGACCATGTAGTCATGGTGACAGTGTCTAAAAGGAAAGACGGCGGCTCTTGAACGGACGGTTTATGGCTTTTCCTGACAATTATTTTATTTTATTTGATATTTCAATTCCCAGCATGAGGGGAAAATTTAAAGGCACATTCTGTTTTGTCTCACTGCGCGTAAATAGCGACAAATGCCCATGTTATATTTCAATATCTTGCTTTGAATCCATTACATGTATATTTATTAGATTGCTACAAAGGTAATATTCGCAATGGGAAAGGCAGACGCTGTCGCAAGAAGGTGATATCACGTATAACTGATTTTATTACTGTCCGCATATTCTCTAAGGCAAGCTTTGATTTTTTGATGCGCTCACGATAAATTTTATTACACAGACATATAATTTAGAATTCCCTCTGCTGTCGAGAGCGAATACGGAGATTGTTTTGTTTCAAGTTGACCCACATATGTATTTGCGGGGGAGTGAAAGGTTTCTGGGAAATGCGTTATTAGTTTTGTTTGCACATACACTGCATAGTAAAAAATATTATAAAGCTGCAACATAACGTCAAAAAATAACCACATTAGCTGTCAAAACAAATAATCTAAAATAAGTAATAATACAGGTAATTGAAGTCTTTTGAAAGCTTTTTTTGTATTTTTTTAAAAATCAGATTTACGGTTCTCCATCACTAACAGAGAAACAAACTGAATGCTATCCTTGCGCTTAATTGATGACGAGAACGGCCTGTCACTCAAAATCAGCGTTTTAATTAAAAGCAATCACAGCCTATTACGCACAGGAATGAAAAGTCTTTGCGCTTAATCCAATCCGAAGCCTTTTTATTTGCATGTCAAATAAAAGATGCCAAATAAACTCAGGGTCTAGACCTTTAAAGTGTCTTAATCAAGCAAAAAATACACCAGTTCTTACTAAGGTCACCAATAAAATTAAGCTGACTTTAATTGCCTGATAATGCCATATCTAAACTTCTTGTTTTTTTCCATTTATAACTGACTGTATCTCAGGACGACCAAAACAGATTCAATGTCAGCCTGCCCTCACATCAGACCTTGAGCAATCGAGTAGTGTGAACTATTAAGAAGTTCTTTTGATAGTGACCGACAGCACAGCAGCGAATCTTGAATTACACAAGAGCGTGAATAAATGTACAAAGCAACTAGCCAAGAACAGACATTTACACACTTCTAACACGGTATTATTAGAGCTACGACCTGCCAAACAGAAAACTCTGCTGGCACAGCAGATGGGCATCCAACTATCCCAAGCCCCAATTCAGAACAGCAACCAGAATCACATTACCCTAAAATAAACATCTCGGTCGAAGGTCACTCCCTCAGGTTTTTATATATATATATAAAAACAGGTTCTTTTTTGCAGAAAGAGTTGAACAGACAATTTCTGGTTAATTATCCTAGACTCACTCATGTTTTTCTTAATGATGGCCAAACAATTTATAGCTGTACTGACTCTCTCTCTCTTGCTTTCCTTTAGTTTTTGTTTCATTTTCTCCTTATACAAAGATCCTGCAGCACTGAATCAAACAGACAACATTAAAATGTTATAGCACCACCCTGACCTACACTATATTTGACAATTTGACATTTGCATTCACCAAATACTGAGGCTAGTTCTCCCACGCTTACATGGCATAAAAGAGAGGGATTATCATTATTTAAATAAAGAAATGCTATTCAAAGAATACAGTAACAGTCCACAACAGATACAGAAGTTTCTTTTTATCAAGTTAACTACAGGACATAAACACTGTCCTTTATAAACACATAAGAAAATAAACATTGTCCAACACTTTGATTAGACTCCTAAACTGCCGTAAGAGACTTTGACTGAGTTTCTATTTAGTGGGAAAAGGGACGTTTATCATGATATATAATATTTTCTGTCAACAGGGTTTGAGCAAGAACTTACACAGAGTTTCTAGCCAAACCACTGTTGCTATACTATACTATTAACAAGCATTGCTGATATAATTCTTTTATAATCCTAGGAGACACTGTTTATTTATTGCTAAAATCTTTATATACCTTTACACAGGACAGCATGTTAATGTGCGCTGGCATTTAATGGCATTGTCAGAGACTTGTTACCACCAATTGCTATTCACAACATCTTTGAGAACATTATTAAAAACCAAGAACCTGTAATACTACAAAGGCATGACAATTCAGCAGAACCATTGTTGTAAAAGCATGAACAATGAGTAAATACTACAAGGACTGAATGAACCAAACTGAAACTAAATGTGTTTTAAATTGTATTACCATAATGTTAACATAAAGCTGATACAAGTTGTATTTCAGGGCAATGTCACAATTACGATTATTAATTTATGTGCTTTTTATTTTTGAATGTAATTAAAAACATTTTTTAAAATATACTTACATATAGGCACAGAGAGACCATACAGTGAGGAAAGACCCTCTTGGTGTTTGTTTGTTTGTTTGTTTATGCCCAGCTGGCCAGGAATTGACTACAGACCTGTAATGAATATACAGCTAATGTCATAGACTAAGCATTAAATTACACAAAGAAATGGCATATTAATTTTATATACATTATGATACTCAATTTATCAGTTTAATAAATAAATAAATTGAAGTTGTTTTAGATATGAAAAAGCAGCATATATACATATATGTACATCAAGGCAGATATGTTTTTCCATAGGAATTTATATATTTCAAAGTCAAGCTTAAATAAATGACATTTTGCTGTTGGGTTTGACCATTATTAAATTTATCATAACATATTGTGAAACAAACTACACACACACATACACCTACACACCATATTATTTGACGAAACAACGTATGTGAATGTTATTCATATAATATTTTAGTAAACTAATATCATCTGCGCTTACATTCCGTTTTTGTTTTTTAGCTGCCCTTTCGCCGTTCTCCGTGACACGAAGGATCGGCCATCCGTACCAGAACCGAACTCCGCCGAAACGGAAAAAGCCTCGCACGTCGTTCAGCCGTGTGCAGATTTGTGAGCTGGAAAAGCGGTTCCATCGGCAGAAATATCTGGCGTCTGCGGAGCGCGCCACGCTCGCCAAGGCTCTGAAAATGACAGATGCTCAGGTTAAAACCTGGTTTCAAAACAGAAGAACGAAGTGGAGGTAGGTGAATGTATTAAACCTTTTTGTATAATTTAAGACCGCTTGCTCTTTACTTTATTTCTAAAGGTGTAGCTGAGTTTTTAATTGTGTCTTTTAATCTAATTGTGTCGTTTTGACAAAAAACCGAATTGATTTATTTTAATGCGAATATAATTGTGACTTTCAAATTCGTTACATTAAAAACTCAGATCTATTTTACAAATACAGCCTCACACAATAAACAAAAATAGAAATCCACAATTTTTGTTCTTAAACATTTGTTGGTGCTTCAGAGCTGCTACTGCACTTCTGTTAGTATTAAATTATTACATTTTCCGAATGCAACAAGTTTAGACAGAGATGAGTTTAAGCGAGGGGGCTTTTAGGGCCTACTGGAAATATACTACTGCGGATTTGCTGAGGTTTGCATTTTATTTGTTTATTATTTATTTTACATTGGACACCAATTGTCTTGACCAAGCAGAAATGTTCAACCTCTTAAAAGGCTCTACAAATTTGCTGTCCATGCACTACCGAGCCCATTCTTCTGAATAATTGAGAGCATGTCCATTCTTTTCCCATAATCTACTCAACCTTTTGCTGTTGGCTCTTTCGGAGCAAATAAGTGCCCAATCTAATTAAGAGCAGGGCTTACTTACCTTTAGTTTTACCAACAGGCTGCTATAGCAAACAAGAGCTTGCTGGACGTGATTTATTTTTAATGAAGCTGAGTCATGGCCTTTAACAAATAAAAATTTATTATGGATGTTTCTGTATGCCTACTCATCAATATTTATGGAGCTCTACTTAATTCAACAATTACCTGCTGTTGAAAGCTGCTGGGAAATATTCATTAGCGCGGTCACCTCCCTGGACTGTTGAATCTGCAATGCTTTTAGACGGCCTCTTAGGAATGAAATGCGGGTAAATCTTACATCACACCTTGACGGCTTGCAGCGTTACAGAAAATAAATAACGTGTCACTTTAGAAAATCTTTTAACAAAAAAGGTATTTTAATTAACTGTTTTATATTCAAGCCACAAATATTTCTTAAGACTGAATTAACATGACTAAGGATAAAAAAAAATCACTTAAGGTGATTTTTATTTAAGGTTATATTTGGCAGAATAATATTATCGTGACATTTATTAGATTGCCAATGCATATATATTTGAGTTTTACGTCAAGCTCAAAATAAACGACATCGCGTGCTAAATCTCCAGAATGACATTTATCTAATTTATCATATGCATTATGAATGACGCAGGTACAATAACATCATAAACAATACGTAAACAAATCTAGAAACAAAAAACCTGAATCACGTGCTGGTTTTAATTTGAAGGTTTTCCAGTTTTGTCATGATGTATAATATTTAACCGTAGTCTAGAGAGACACTTTGAGAATGAAGGATGTATTTGCGTGTCGATCGTACGGGTAACAAGCCTATGATCAAATGAGGGGAAAGCAATCGCATTACAGTAATGCATTTAGCTGTGACGTGTGGCTAATGGACGCTGGGCGGCAGGTATGGAGCCCTCATGGTGGACAAATTTTGTCATGGAGGGTAAATAAATGAAGGGCTTTCTGAAATGTTAATTCTTTTTTAGATAAACGGCATTAGTTATTGGTGTTTTACTTTGTACATCCTGAACCAAATTGAAGAATGCGATTTGCAATAACTTGGTAAATAATGCGATATGCGATACGATAATGCTTTAAATTTGTAGAATCAATTTAAATTGTATTATATAAAAACTGAAAGTTATATAACCAAAATACACATTTCGTATTTTTCTGGGAAAAGAAAATTGTTCACTACAACTTCTAAAAGCAGTCTCTAAAACAGACACCAAATAACTTTATGCAGTATTACAATCATTCAGTTGTTGCAAACTAATGTGATATGAATATTGCACTATGCATTTGCAGCAATATTGCAATATACATCTGTAGCATTTCGAACATTTTTATATTGTGCAAGCTACCTTGCAATTTGTTTTGATGTTACCCCTCTGTTTTTTGGATTTTTTTATTTACTCTGCATTGTCTACAATCAAATTAAATTCAGTTTTAATGAGATTTTTGACTTGTGGCATTACATTTTTTAAATGCTGCTGATAAAAGGATCGATTATAAAATCTGTGAATAGAAAAAAGTGTCTTCACAGGGTAATTAATCTTGCACAAAAGGAAATAATGATGAACATTGAAATTTCTAAAGGTTACAGAATAGTTGCTCTGTCCCCTCATACGACGACTGTAATATACACATTTGTTTTGCTGTGACAGGCTGCCCTTGATCTGTTTACATCTAAGGTATTATTAAATGTAAAGACGCATTAAGACTTTCATGTTTCATTCAAAATGACTTTAGTCATAAAGCACACAATGGTTATTTTTCATAAAGGTGTGACGTCCCTTTGTGGATGCTGAGAGCTCAGGTCTCTGGTTGTAATTAAAACCAGCCTAGGACCTGCACCAGATAAACACGTTAGATGACATAATCCGCTTTCGCATTTGAAACGGGTCCCTGTCACCACACATTATGTTGACTTCTATCATGTCTCTGACAACAGGAGGCAGACTGCAGAGGAGAGGGAGGCCGAAAGGCAGCAGGCCAACCGTCTAATGCTGCAGCTACAACAGGAAGCCTTTCAGAAGACCCTCAGTCAGCCTCTTCAGCAAGACCCTCTCTGCCTACACAACTCCTCGCTTTATGCTCTGCAGAACTTACAGCCATGGGCAGAAGACAACAAGGTGACCTCTGTCACCTCAGTCGCATCTGTGGTGTGACCCACACCTCTCATGTGTGCAAGTTAATTGAGGAAGGAATGCATAGTCTGGGTGTATTAACATTATCCAATGCTAATTATAAGTTCATTGATGTGGATCTCTGACATTCTCACCTGGACTCATTTCATGAGCATTTAAATGAATCCACAAGTTTAACTTTTTTGTGAGACTGTAGAAGAGATCTCACGCTGTAAAAATGTCTTTTCCAATAATATATGGGAAAAATTTGTTTAATTTGAATGATTTTCAGCTTTGACTTTGAGATAAAACGACTACAGCAAAGCCTAATAAGAAAAGAAACTGTATTTTTTGTGTTTGGGTTTATTGCTCATTTTCAAGAGTATCTGTTATTTATATCCTGGCATGGAACAAAAGCCTAATATATCCCCCATAAAAATGCAAACAAATTACACACATCCAGTTTACATTTTCATTCCCACCTGAATGGTCATTTACTTTTCCCTTACGCTACGTTCTCGTTCCTCTTTTCTTCAGCTACCCATCTAAGAGAGGGAGGGGCTTTGTCCTCTCCAACCCAAAACCGCAAAGCCGTCTGATGAATTTCACCCATCAAGATGGCTGTTTGTCTACGTGCCATTTGGCATCAAGGAGACTGACTCAACCCCAGACTCGTTCATTCTTGTTCCTTTTATTTGTGTTTTTTTTTGGACTTCGTAAGATGTGTTTGTGATGCATGTTCTCTACATTTCCTGTATGAAGAGATGGACTTACAACTGTTAATTCTGTTGAGCTAGAGTCCTTCCTAAAACGACGTTTGGAAGCATTTACGGAGGCGCTATTTCATCGATGTGACGTTTTAAGGTGTTTTATATTAAAAAGAATTGTGACTTCTACAATGAGTATTACATTTTTTACCTACGTTTTTGTTGTGCTGCTCTGTAAAATTATTTTGGAATACTTTTAAAGGTAAAGTGCATTATTTCTGTACTACAACTGTCACCAAGCAGAACTGCAAAAAAAATCACAAAAAGAAATCACAAGTTTCATGAACACTACCTACGAAAGGCATTGTTGAGACACATACACAAGACGCATAACCACACCCCAAAACAATGTCACTGGTTTAGCCAATATTGCTCTATCCGCCTGGTGAAAATGCTTAAACAGAGCAACTTTTAATAGTATCACAGAGGCAGGAGTGCTTTCATTTTTCAGGAAAATCAGCCTACAGACAGCTTATAGATGTTTCTGTATATCAAGCTGAAGAAAACATTGAAGAAAATATTATAGATAATTTCAGATAATTATTCACTGTAAACATCTAATAACTCACTGTTAAAAACCTGTGAGTAGAATTGGAATAGAAAAAAATGTAGTTCCTGACACGTATTGAGGAGACATTCATCACCCATGTCCACCTAGACACTGCTTGGGCGTAAACAACTGATGGGATCTCTGAGAGCCAAGACAGCAGTCAAAACAGGAGTTTCCTCATTGGTTACCACAGAAGACTGGTATCAGGGTAACTTAGCAAACGGATGTGGAATCATGGCAGTTTTATTCGCTGTAAATGAACCTTCACATTCTGTTCTACACATGGCTGCATCTCCCAGGAAATGCTGAAGTAGTAAACTGATTACAGCCTTTCACGGCCTGTGGCTCTCAGGAAAAACCAGCAGCTACACAAGCATTAGAAAAATAGGTAACACTTCACAATAAGGTTCTAATGTTAACTGTAGTTAATGCATTAGTTAGCAACAATAAGCATTATATTTTAACAACATTTATAAATTTTCGTTAATGTTGGTCAACTCAAATACAGTTGTTCATTGATCATTCATGTTATTGTGAATTAACTATTGCCAAAACATATAACTTTTCATTTAACTAAAAACTATTACCAAATGTTGAAATTAGCATAAGTAAATGCTGTAAAAATATAAAGAATTATTACTTTATAACTTAGCTGGTTAACTTATGTTAACAAATGACCTTACCATAGAGTGTTATTGAAAAAAAAACTATTAAATTTTTGATCCAATTAAAATTTATTCATTACACAAGTATTTTCAGAATTATTTCCTTTTGACAAGTAAATCAAAATGGTTAAAATTGGGATTTATTACTAAAATTACAAGATATCTGACTTTGAACATTTTACTTTTTAAACACATAATTAGACTTCACTCCTGCTGCTTTGGTTTTACCCATCACGACTGATTTGTTTAGACAAGTTTGATGCTATTTTGCCTGGCTACGATCCTGAGAGTGTGAGTCTGTTGCCACGGTGATGCCTCCTCTACCCTCATTTCCTCTGCCAGTCATCTGGTTGCTTTCATCTTACTGTCTATTCTGCAACGTGACTTTGCTCATTCTGCTGAAATTCCTTTCAGATTCTGTGCTGCAGGATCTTTATTGTGTTTGGCCACAGGTGCTCTGAGCTTCCCTTTATCCTTCTGATGGCCCTTTATGCTTTTTCACTCTATCTATCTGAGGGCCCTCACCTTATCCAATAAAATGTTGCCACACAAGATGAGCGAGAAGCAGAGGTGAAGTATCATACTTCCCATCTCATTCTATGTTTCTAGACAGGCTCCTGTTTATCTCACAGGCGCTACAAACCAATATGACCTATATGGCCTCTATTGTTCTTCATAATATGTCTGCATGTTTAGATTGAATCAGACTGCATTTTCCAAACCTAAACAGAGGCATAAGTACAAGCATTTATATAAAGCTATAAACAAGATTAGCAACCTTAGTCTATACCATTGGCTGCCATGCAAATAAAGAAAAAGGCAATACAGTGGCAATATAATAAATATAACAGAATAATCTATACGTCTCATGTCAATTTTCACTGTACCAATCTGAAACACTGCGGTGGCTAGTGCTGAATTATGTAGACCCCTGTTTTTATTTAGTCTTTCCCCCTTAAACAGCTGATTTTGTTGCTGCAAATAAAGTGTTGACATGTTTCTTTTATCTTGCTATAGATGTCAGCACAATGGCACTTTTTTCACACTGTCTGTATAGTGACTAGTCACTCAAATCTTCCGAAAGATTTTAAAAAACATCAACAAAGTTGAGTAACATGGGAAATCTGTGGAACAATCTTGTACCAAGTACTATTCCGTCAAAACCATCAGCAAAGAAATGCATTACAGAGAAGCATCTGATATACCTGTAGTGTTATTGACAGATCTTAACTGCTGATCCACTCACCTGCACATGTCTGGGTAAATCAGATAGCCCATGTTCTTCTCCACAGGCAGATGCAAGTCTTCAAAGTCCCAAAAAACAGGTGATGTGAAAACATTAAGAATTATCTTGGTCCACTTGATGAATCTGAATAACTCTTTGGCTGAACTTGGACAGTGATGGACAGTACATGCTCTGCTTCTGGAAACAGCAGAAAAGTCTTCCCCTTTCCTTAAAAATGCACTGGATTAAAACATCACAAAAATCATTAATGTAGTCTTGGCTGAAAACCTTGAGACTGAGTTATGCAAAAAATATTAGGCAAACTGGAAAAAAACCCCAATCATTTGGGATGATTGCCAAGGGTTAAGATATTAAGAAAAGTGTTTGTTTCACCTTTGTTGTATCAGTCAACATAATTTCAATGTTTTGGTGAAAGTAAAATTGTGTAAATAAGATTTGTTCAATTTAAGCAATTTTGTGTACCTCACATTTGTGAAGTCTCTGTATTATGATTCAACACCAATGTTTGACCACACATGACAACGCACGAATAATAGAAGTATACACCCAATAATTACATTTTAGACAGTGCAAAGTAATAGGTGGGCAATTAATGGGTCACATTTAATACTTAATAAATCCAGTTTACACCCTCAATTTGAGCTATGAAAAAGAAGCGTTTGTTTAAAATGTAAGCTGGTGTTGACAGAGCGCAGAGACTTCAGAGAGCTCTGTTAAAGCCCGGCTTCCGGCATATGTTTTCGGGTGTGTCATCACCGGCATGTCTTTATGTGTATACGGGTCATTCACGTTAAAGTGCTGGCTGTTTTCTTTTAGGATGGCTTTTCTCACCAGGCGCCAGCATGAAGAGTGGAAGCGATTATCTCCAGTTCTTATGTGAAGCTGTCAGCTCAAACAAAACGACAAGCTTCCTTTTGTGGATAGGACATCAACTCAATCCTGTTAAGTTTAATAAATAGCGATGAAATCTAAAAGATGTCAATTGCCAAAGCGAGCCAGTGTGTTTTGAAAGCACTGCTGTAATGTGTTCAGACTTTTGTTGTAACATTAACTTAGTAGTAAACGAATTCAGTCACCCATATATTTGTTGAAGGTGTTGTAAGCAGTTTGTCCCACGCTGTTATAACCACGCCCCTCTCCGAAACACCGCCCATTAAAGAACGTCAGCCAACCGGATGTGAGCAACCGGCCGCTCAAAATGATGGACGGACATTAGATTATTATTAGCAGGTGCTTCTTACTGACTGAAAGAGCGGACCACGACTGTCTTTGCTGTTTACAAAAGCTGTGGCTGCCACAGAAAGTGTTTTTTAATGTTTTTTTAAGTGTTAGTCTTTTTGTCAGGTAAAAGGGTTATTTTATGCTGGTATTTAAGTCTTGATTAATTATTTTACATTGATTAGGAATTGATTAGGCGCTAGAAATTGTTTTCCGAAACAGGGATTGGAGGACTAGTTTTGAAAAATAAATATTTGATTAAAAAAATGACAATAAATTGCATTTAGAGAACGTAATGTGCCTTAAATAGTTATTACATGGTGTCATCTGGTGGACAAATGTGGTGCTACAAGTAAAAAAAATAATCCGAGTATTTTACATAAATTAATTCTATTGGATAACCCCTCTCAAAGCCCGCCCACTTGACCGCGCTCATTCGTCTAGCCAGGTGTCAATCCCCCTGCCGGATGTGGGATTACAGAACCTTTGTTGGCGCAAAAATGGAGGATAACATTAAGGACTCCAGCCGACCTCAGATGTATTTATTTGGTGAGCTGAAATACAGCTGCACATTGCAGAAGCATGTTTGTGCAGGGTTCAAACAACATGAAACCTTGTTGTCTTCTGATAGACCAACCAGATGCGAGCAAACCGACCGCTTTATTAGTTCAATGCTGTGCTGAGTTGCGGCTAATGGAGATAGCCTCATGGCGTTACATTTCACTTGTTTATAACTTAAACTGATGGTCACTATGAATCTGTACAAAGTTCATTATTATTATTATTTTTATACTGTTTATGTATATTGTTTGAGTTTCAGTAAAGGATATTGTTATTATATAGTATGTAGATTGTTTATACAAAATATGGTTTTCCTAATAGTTACATTTTGAGAACAGTACCTCGTTCTTTATATTAAAGTATTAAATCTAGTTTTGTTGTCATGTAGGTTGCTCGCTAAAAGCAGATAAAAAAGAGCACAAAGTATTGGTGGATGATGATGATGAGGCTGAACATCAGCTGTCACTCAAAGCGGTGAGGAAGATCATTTCATAAGTCTGTCTTCAAACATGCTAATATGCATCTTTCTAAATTATTTCTTTACCCAACGTTCATTGTCATTCTAACTTGTATTCTCTTCCCTAAAATTGGGTAGTATTGTATTATTTTCTACAACATTGTTGTAGAGTCAGTGTACTTGACTTCTAAATTATTAGTAATGGTTAGTAATAATTTTAATAAAAGTAAATAATCTAATAAGTTAAACTGGTTTAGATATGTGATGCTGGTTGTCTGTACTTGTACTACAATATCTAAAACTCTAATTGTGCTGTGGTTTGAAAGGCAGTTTATTTTGGTTTCTGCTCATGCCACAAAGGAATCATAGTAAACCCAGTAGAACTGACATTTACATTTAGATTTGTGTAAGGACGACATACATACATTAATATGAAGTGACCTACTGTGCATTAATAGTTACCAGAATGTTTACTGGGAATTAAACCCATGACTTTGTATTGCTAGGAAAGCTACAGTAGTTTTCTTACTTTCATCACCTGTGTTCTCAGGTATGTTTGGGTTCAGAGGCAGAGGATAAGTTTCACACTGTGGAGATGGAGGGCTTGACTTATGATGGCAAATCAACCAGAATCACTCTCGCTGTTCTGAAACCGTCCGTTCTGCCTTCTGTAAGTGTTCTGCTCGCCATTTCTAAAGATTTTTAGCTGAGGTGACAAACACCTGCCCGTTAATGTGTATAGAATCATTTACATCTGTTACTGTTTTATTTTATTGCATTTTGTGTTTTGTTTAATACTGGAATGAAAGCTTTCACACTTGCCTGCTACCAATAATTTTAGTAGCAGTCAAGTTTTTATTAATACAATGTTTTTGATGTATTTTTTTCTCCCTTTTTCTTTACCTTAAGCATATATTTAAGTAGTTCCTGTAAGAGAAATTATTATTGCCAATGCTTTTGCTAGTTTGTTCTACTGTAGAGTGATGCCTGTTTATAGTTGTTTTATGGAATTGGAAGAATGTGTGTAATAAAAATTCCAGCTGTGCCGAGGCTGGTCAAGCTGTGATTGACAGGTTGTTTTTGGAAGGGGCAGGGCTTCGCTTGCATCATCAGGACGGCCAGGCACAAGCACTCCATGACATTAGCACATATTTGCTTCTGCTTTATATCAGCTATGGAAAATATGATCATTTCTAAAGAACCCTGGAAAGAATTTGTTTAATGGCTCAGTGCAAACATAATGTAGAGTTCTGTGTTTTCTGATAGCTTTCAACTCTTGGTATGATTTCTACAGTGGGTGATATGTGGAAATGGAATTTTAATGGAGCTGTAGAAGTTTTAAATCAGAAACTGGTTTAAACTTTGCGATCTTCAGATGTACAAGACAGTTGCTGTTTTATTTATATTTTTATGCGTTTTGGCCACATCTGTGTGATCTTTAGTTTTTATTATTATATTAAGTAATCTCAAAATTAGAACTTGCTGCCTTACTCCAAACAAAGAGCTGGGCGATAATTGAACCTTAATTGCAAGGTTTTGTCTGGATCGCTCAGTAGACGATCGACTCATCAGTCAGCATTGGTGTTGAAACAGATAATTTGAGATGATTTTGGACTGTAGGGATTGCTCGCCTTTCAGCATAATTACAACAGTTACATAGCTGTCATTTAAAGCATTAGCCAGACCATTGCGCCTTCAGCTGTTTGCATCTGGTCACCATGGACGCAAGTGCTGTTGCCTGGCGCGGTGGAATGTTCATTCAAAATTTTTGGCTGCAGCTTGTATTCAGAGAGTTGCGCAATCGTGTTCTGACAAAGTGGATGTTTCGCTGTAGGCCTGTCTCGCATATATTGGCATGGTGTGATCAGGACAAATCCCAGTTGTAAAGTGTTTCTGGGAAATGAAACCTTGTTTGCGGGATTCAATGCTGTAGTCCAGTGAAATGGGGGGAAAGTCATCAGGCCGTAGCTAGGTATGGATCACGTATCAAAACTGATGCAAATTTTTAGAAAACACATGTGACAAGGGAGAATAATGTAAAGATTACGTGTAATTTCTGCACCATTACTGGCACCAAATCAAATTGCAAACCAAGATCTAGATTCAAATGATCAACGTGAAGTAAAAGTGAATTACTGCATTACTTTTAAATGTTGTTGTCTAAATCTGGATGGATGTACTTTGTCTGCTCTCTCCAGCTGTGTGTGAAACTGATTATATTAGGCTTCCAACTTAAACTCAACTCATATAAAAAGAGCTACGGGTTTTTTGTATGAAAGACTTAAAAAAATGGGTTTGTGTATCACATGTTCATAATAAAAAGTCCAGGTTGGATGACATCATGTGTATGTTCTCTGTAGTTGAGTCTGGGAGGGTTCGAGGTCACACCTCCTGTGTCCTTCCGTCTACAGTCAGGAGGGGGGCCGGTACATATCAGTGGTCAGCATTTTGTCAGTAAGTATCTTTTGTCTTTATTTATAGTCTTGATGATATTGATGAAGTATTGTTTTCAAATATAATAGCTAAACAAGCTAAACAAAGTTTCAGATAGTCTATGTGCTCTTCCATTGCCAGTGTAGAGAATAGAGACCACTTGAGTGTCTCTATGTATCTGTCGTGATGCTTTCTTTACCACAGCAGTTCCACAGCAGTATTCCAGGCTAAACAAAAGATTCCTGTATCTTCCATATGGACTCCAGATTGGAATGAATCAGCTAACATGTGATCAGTGCTGATATAATTGCCTCCCATATGTTTGCTTGTGTGTCATTTGTATTCCCAGGGCGCTGAAATAGCACAGCATTTTAGACTGCCACATAGATGTATCAAACCTGTCACTGCTTTGTCATACAAACATGTTTTTATTTAATCTTTAACCTGTTTACACCTAGTATTAAAATTCATTTCTAGTCTTAATACAAGGGTTTAAAACATTTTGTGATCAGGTCACAAAAACATATTTGTAGACTATTTAGTAAGTGTAGTGAAAATAGTGTTGTATCCTGTCCTCCCTACTTGCTGTCAATCAACTGCTCTGCTTTAAACTTTGATTTATTCAGTTATAAAATCAGAGACTCTTCTTAAAATCCAAACACAAGTTGTCACAGGAGACATTGCCAGATATAAACAGCGATACTTGGATACCTGGGGACTAGTGATCA
The DNA here is from genome assembly GCA_036877545.1 of Yasuhikotakia modesta. Classification (NCBI taxonomy): domain Eukaryota; kingdom Metazoa; phylum Chordata; class Actinopteri; order Cypriniformes; family Botiidae; genus Yasuhikotakia; species Yasuhikotakia modesta. The sequence goes on from JBAJNP010001183.1 coordinate 21,873, forward strand.
GACGAGCTGAAACACATTTTAATTGTGCCGTAAATTATTTCAGAAAAACACCCAAACAAACACATCCCTCTGAAGTCATTTTCAGTTGCTTGATCCATACTGGGTGGGATTGAGCTGTAGATTTACTGGGATATGTATCCCAATATATTGAGGTAAATAGTGAATAATTAGTGTAGCAGCCGTTCATAACATTAATGTCATAAGCACAAGATAATCATTAGTGTTTTTTCTGATGTAATTACAAGATTATGAGGTGCATGTGAATGCTTGGCTAAAGAGGTGTGTCTTTAATCTTGATTTAAACTGTAATAGAATGTCTGAGTCCCAGACAGTATCAGAAAGGCTGTTCCGGAGTGTAGCATCCTCTTTAGTGGACTTTTTAGGTACTACCAATTTTTGTAATAAGAGCTCTGTTTAAGTTGGTTAACTATCCAGGAACTAACCTCATTAAGACCATCGGAAACACAAAACAAGCATATAGCAAATATTTACAATATTGTTTGGGTATTGATTTCAACAGCATTTTAACAGCAGGGATCTTACTGCATCTTCAATACTGGGTGAAAACAAACTCTTTGTGTTACTGTTGCTGATTTGGTTATTTGTGTGCTATGTTTAGGTACAAGGGAATGGGTAGAAGAAGAAGAAGAGGAGGAGGAGGAAGAAAACAACACATCCCCAGTGAAGAGACCGTCCAACATGAACCTTGCAAAAGTGCCTCAGGTGTCTCACCTCAAACCGAACAACAGCAACCACAGTTATTAGCAAACGATTAGCATCTCAACAGCCAATCAGTATGAAACAATTTATGTGTAGCGTTGCTCATATCTCCTTTTAGGCCAGGGAGAGAGAGGAATTGTCATGACAGACTATATTGTTTGACTTTTTGTTTTAATACAACTTAAATAATTAAAATGCCTGGCTAAAACTTTCTTAGAATAGACAGGTTATTAGATTACCTACAGGTTATCTTTTATCATCCCTTTTTTTGATGCTTTCTTGAGCCCATGGGGAAAATTCGTGAACGTGGATCATCAGGCTGTTGAAGAGAGATAGTGGAGTTGTCATGTTGACATTTGTAGAATTGAAATAAAGAGACACGTTGTTCAATACACACTTAATCCTCCAGAGAAGTGTCAGGAACAAGCAACAGCTTGTCATCTGAGTGTCTGCATGAAGGGTTTTGCTCTTAGAAATCTTCCCCAGAGTTCATTTAAGCGGTTCTGTGATGTTATGTCGTAATATTTACCTATTAGGTCATATCCTACAGTATTAGGTTATACCTTTTGGGTTTTTAACTTAATGGTAAAAAATAAACATAAAATTTGGATTTTTTTAAAGCTGACAACAGCACTGTGATAAGAAGTCTATCAAGTATTTAAACATTTAAAAGTGTTTTAAAAATGCTTTTAAACAACTGGCATTTATTTGTGTGTATTTTACACAAACGGCGCTTGGTTTTTATAGAAAAAGCTAAAACTGGACTCTGATGAAGATGAAGACGAGGATGAGGAGAGTGAGGAAGATGATGATGATGATGACGAGGAAGAGTAAGAAAAATTGTTCTAGCTTGACAGTTCATTTTTATTGATTTAAAGTTTTGGCTTGGAAAAGGTGGGTTTATTTTTGTATCATAAACTTTCTTCCTACTTTTTTCTGTCTATGTGTCTTTGTAGGGATGATGAAGATGAAAAAGCAGTTAAAAAGACCCCTGTCAAAACCCCTCAAAAAGTGAGTCTTGCTGTTTGTGTCAATCATTGTGAATGGAATTCTGTTGTAATACTATCACAATTTCTGTCCTAATTGAACAGCTGATTGGCCAGCAGGTGCCAGTCTTTGCCAGAGAGAGAGAGAGAGACAGAGAGAGAGAGAGAGAGAGAGAGAGAGAGAGTAGAAGTTAACCCCCCACAGCTGTAATCATCCTGTCATCTTACAAAGCACTTCTCATTCTGCCTATTCTCCATCTAACTTGTGTTCCCTGTCTCTCACGTTCTTGTGTCATCTTACCAGCACCTTGTTTGTCTGCTGTGAGAGCCACACACATTTTCTTTTGTCTGGAAAGTAATGATCGTATTTGTTCTCTGCTGTCCAACTAAACGTATGCTGGAGGCAAGACACCTGAAGACCCCACAGACATTGTGACTTAATCTCTCTAACCTACTCTTTCTCTGCCTCATCTCTCTTTCATGTGCTAAGACGGTGTTTGCAAGACGTCTGTGTATGTGCCACAAACAAACACACGTGTACTTCCAAAAATGTGTTTTGTATATTGTTTTGGATAAATGCTTCTAATGAATAATGTAAAAATATGCTAAAATGTTGATATGCAAAAAACATGTTTTCACAAGAAAGTAAACTAAATAAATGCTAAACTAAATTACAAAGAAATAGGCTTGTTTTATTTTGAGTCACTGCAAATTTTTGTGGTGACTAATCTCATAGGTCAGACTCTTGGTCTGATCTGTCTTTTCTGATTAAGAAGGGCCTGTTAACACTGGAGGACGGAGCCTGATCACTGTTTGTTTTGGTGGTACAGGTAATCCTGAGAATTAGCTTTTACTTTTAGTAAAGACACTGGAGAAAAAGGAGAAACATCTTTCTTTCCTGCTGTCCGTCATTGTTTCGTCGTCCCTCTTTCTTTCTCTCTGGGCTATAGAGTTGTAGGACAATGACAGCGCCTTGCAGATCTTCAGGTTGTGATAAGACAGTAGCTTTAAGACAACAGTTTACTGCACACTTCACCACGGCTGTCTGACAGGCCAATTAAAACAATAGAAACATATATTACATCACTGAAGTGCAAAGCCATCAGTCACTTCATTGAAAAATGTTCTTACTGTTATGACTAACACTGAGCCTCACAGATTCAGAGGACTTCCTCTGAGATGTCCTCATGTCTCATGGATAAAAAAATCATGATGTCTCACTTTCTCTGTGTTTCTCCATTTTTCCAGAACTCGGAGAAAAAGAAGAATGCAGACAAGCAGAACGGATCACCGGACAAGATGGGAGTGACACCAGGAAAGCCTCCAGCTCAGGTATGTTCAGGTATGACCTGTTGTGAGGTCAGGATTGTGTGAATTCAGATTAACACAGATAGTAGCATTCACACTTGCACAGTGACATCTTGTAAAAGGTCATAAGTGAGTATAAAACACCTGTATTTCTGCTTTACTGGGGGAAGTCACTGTTCAAGTAACGTAAACGCATAACATAAAGCAATCTTGTGATCTGTATCTCACACCGTATGTTATCAATTTTGAGAAATCTCTGCCTGCCATCACTCAATATGGGACCAGAAGAACTGATTGGGTTACTGTTAGTTGAAGAAACAATCTGGAGCTCAGATTTTGGTTTTTAGTTCAGCTCCCATTCTGAAATGATCAGGCCATACCAAACAAATGCCAAAATCTACCAGAGCTAATGTGCAGCAAACATGCAGGTGCAGTCTGTGGCAAGCTCACAGAGAACAACGCAGGATAATGAGCCTGTCTGTCTTTGTTTACCATCAGCCAACAATGTCAAAAGCAAAATGTGAGTTAGACCAGCGGTACCCCGAAGATAAATGTGTTCAACAGCATTCAAAATTCCAGCTGTGATTAGCCTAAAACCGCCCAATCTTAGGAGGACACAATGCTCCCAGATCCACAAGACCATTATTTCTGTGTCTTTATTTGGAGTGAATGCCCTTAATACTCATTTAATAGTCAAGGGTATTAGAGAAAACATCTCCACGTTCAAAGGTTTTCATTCAGGTCATGGAGAAGAGCCATCATATTTCCCCATGCACGCACTAACTAGCTGCTGGTGGCAGCGATCCCAAAATGTCCAAATTGTTTGAAGGGTCATTTATGGTCTGCTTTAAAACAACAAACCACTCTCGTAGCTTCAACCTTCTGGCAGGGTGTCCCGTGCTGCGCTCACCAGACTTTCTTTCTAATCACATATTTTCACCGGTGCACATGGAGTCGTGGAGTTGAATTGTCTTTGATGTAGTTCTTTTGTTTTTCTGTTGTAATTGTGGTACTGAATCAGAATAACACAGAAGCAGGACCGGTGCTCACAGGGAGGTTAAACGTACCTGTTTGATTTAACCTTGAGAGAGAAATTGAACGTAACAGTAGAGTTACTAAATTTAAAATTCCATTCATAGAAAAATACATTGGTTGTTAAGAGAGTGAATATGCACCTATGAAAGCCATAATAATAATTGGTAAATTTCCTTAGAGAAATACCATTCAGAATTCCTGATTTCTGCAGAAAATGAGCTCAGCAGTGATCACTCATACCCATATTACATTGCCAACAAAGTACATCAAAAGATGTACATCAAAAAACACTACATTGACATCTCTGAGATTAGTTATTTGTGATGCCTGTAAGATGAGTTGCTCATTCCATTTTAATAAATTCCTATTAAAAATTTCTGTTAAATGCTTTGCATCAAAGCTGAGCTGATTGTTCAGTGGGTATTCTTAAAGCTTCAGTGTTTTTCACTGCTTAAAGAATTATCCAGTTAAAACATGCTCACAAATCTCCATTAAGCTTTGTCCGTCAAACATCCCAAAGCATTATCTAAAACATACAGGTCAAGTGAGGAAAAAGACAGGTGAGAAACAAAAGTGAGATTGAACTTTCTCTACTTATGTAAATGTCTGACCTTTGACCCTTGAACACACCCCTTCAGGCCAGGTTTAAACCTGTATGGGTTGACCTTTGGTTTTGGCATTCAAACCTGGACCACCGTTAACAAATAAGCACTCACACACCCCTTCATAATGCCTCAACGGTTCCTCATCGCTCCTGCTTGCAGTTGACTTGACCTAACAATGTAAGAATCTGTAAGCATGTTATTACCATCAGAGATGGCTGTCGTAAGGAACGCTAATTACCTAGTGTTTGAAACAGCTGGGGGGCTGTGTGTGTATGTGTGTGAACGTGCTCTCGTTTGGCTAATTCCTTAATGGCCATGTTCTGATGCAAGACAGAGTTGTTGAACACCTGAAGATATTAGACACTTAAACAGACAACTGTCCATCCAAACTTTTAGAAACTGGCACTTGTTAACTGAAGATGTTATTTGTTTCTGTTGGGCCCCACATCAGTCTACACACACACACACACACACACACACTTTGTCCTTGCCCTTGTTTCCGGTGGCCACTCCCCTGCCATTGGAAATCATTAAGGCTTGGTGTTGGTTTGCCTGCAGGCCATGAAGAGAGCGGAAACTGTGTGCTCTGTCATTAAAGTGAGGCTAAACATTACATTCACCCATATTGAGCTAATAAACCACAGCTTCATGTCTCTGTGAGCCCCAGAGTAGAAATCACTTGTGTTTTACATAAAAACCCTTTTAAAAACTTTTAACACTGTGTGTGCATATAAATACATGTTTACACAATCATATGGGTCACAAGATGCCATTTTGAAAGTTGTGTGGTCGCTGTTTTATAAATGTTAAAACATTTATAATTCTAGTCTAGTAATAAATCTGTATATACTGCAGTATACTCAAGTTTTAATTTGAAAATATTAGTAGCTAGTAGTTAATAGCACACCTAAATCACAGCAGATGAGCTCAGCAGTGATCACTCATTAACAAAGTGCATTGCCAACAAAGCTGGTGGTGATGATGATGGATGCTGTAGCTGGTTAAGATTCTGATGCTGCCGGTGGTGATGCTGGTAACCCTGATGCTGGTTATGATTCAGATGCAGGTGATCATGATGCTGCTGGTTATGATGATTCTGATTATGGTTATGATTCTGATACTGCTGGAGGACAAATGCACAGCCTGGTTCTTGGGCAAACAAGTGCCTTTTTATCTTGGAATTTTTCTTAGCTGTGCATTTCAGTCATGTATTAGAACAGGTTTACATAGCTTTGTGTGTTAGCAGGGCTTGTAAAGTCAGTTCCTATTATGCAATTTTGACCGTTTTTCATACTAACATATATAAGAACCTAGTTGTTGTAGTTGAGATAAGAACAAAGTCCATAACATATTGTATTGTCAAAAGCCAGTAAAGACTAAAGGAAAGTTCACAGCTTCTATGAATCCTCTCGGCTCGGCTCTGACTGGAGTCAGGGAGGACATACGGAGGTGTGTTAGCTCTGCTTGTGTTTGTGTGTATCGAAGACGGCTGATTACATCAAATGCTAGCGTGCTAATGATTAAGTGCCGTCCCCTGGCATCTGTAATCAGTGTCTGGTGCAGATTAAAAAGCTCGCTGCGTTCTCTGTCTGTCAGCTGTCTCAACTCTACAGCTGTCCTTTCCCAACAAAAAAGACAAGAACGCCCTGCTATATAATGGCTCCGCCACACCGGGCCTCTCTGGCCCACTGCCAGTCCTGTGTGTGTGTTGTGAGTGCATTTGTCCTTTAATCTGATACCTTTTGATCTATCACATGCTCGTTCATCGCTACAGAGAAAAAGAGGATTATTTATTGTGTACAAAGAAAGACTAGAAGACATTGTTTATTACTTTACATTCCTCCCTCCCGTTTTGCTTTCATCTGTCAGAACCAAAAGTTCTGCTAGTTTCTTGAGAGTTGTTCACCCTTTCTTCACAAAGCTATGACCGGGTCACACTTGGACCAGTGAGGTTTCAGTTCAGGGTGTTTTCACACTTTTTGATGTGGCTTTGAAAGGTACCAAAATGGTCTCAGTTTAATTTGGGATCCTAATTCATTTCTTTTCAGCCAGACCCCTGAAAAGATTAATTACTAACTGCATCACATAACTTTAAAATAATGATGTTTCTAAAGCATCTACGACAGATCTTTTGGTATGCGCACACACACTTTGTCTATGTGTTCCAACCATTTTTATTCCTCTCTTGCTGTGAAAAACACAACTCTGTCCATCAGTGTAACCCTGCAATCAGTGTGGATTCCTGACTGGGCTGCGTGCAGGGACAGGCCAATCTGTGTGTGTGTTTTTGTGTCTGTGTGTGTACGCATTTACATCAGTGTGTAGCAGAGGGACAGTATATCTCAGGCACATCAAAGCTGGACACACACCTGTGCCCAATGAGCGTTCACACAAACACATATGCACACACAGGCACACACATGCTCTCATAGTGGGTGGACACCAGATTCTTTAGTGAAGTTGTAATGTTACAGACATTTACCCCCACAATTCCTCTGACCCTCTTTACTGTGACCAAACTTCAGCGTCCACATAAAACATTTTCCTTTGAACGCGCCAACAAAATCTGTTTCCCTCCAAGTTGGAGGCATTTAGCTGGAAAATTAATATGACAATAACTGCATTAATCAATAGCATCAGATGTTTGCAGATGCTAATGTTTTATCTAGCGTTAATAAAATCAAAGTTTAAATGTGGCTCTGGTTTTCAGATAAGATTCCTATCGCTTTCAATCTCTTGTTCTCACTTTCTTCCTCTCTTTTCGAATCTCTCTTGCAAAAAGGTCGGATTATGCAGTTTGTAAAGTTGTAAATTGACGTTTGTAAAATTGTAAATTAAATGTTATTGCCACCATCTTGTCTTTAGTTAAGTAGCATTTCATATTTTTTTCACAGACACCACAGAAAGTTAAAGACAAGTCTACAGCAGGGCCTTCTGGGAAATCTCCCAGCCCCCCCAGCCTTAGTGATGTCAAAAACAAACTAGCATCAGCAGCCAAAGAGGTACGTATACAACACAATTTACTGTCTTCCATACGGTTAGTCGCACACATATGGTTGCTTTAGCCTAAGCCTTAACATACAAGTAAACACATACACATGCCATGTGTTAAGCACACCAGCAGACGATGGGGTGGTCATTAATGAGGTGTCTTAGGCTCTGGCCCGAGGGAGAATGACCACCCATATTACATCACCATATAGGCCATGTGCTGGGATTAACCGGCCTTCCTGAGCCCACCTGCTCACTTCCTCAATCAACAAAACACATGGATTCACTTGCCACCCCAACCACCATCTGCACAGAAGACCACCAATGCCTTTATCTTCATCATTATCATCTTCCTCTTCTCCATAAGAGAGGATCTTTGTGAAGATCTGTCTCCGCCTGTAAACCCTGTGCTAATACAAAATAAAAGAACATGTTACTGCTTATAATGCCAATGAGAATCAGAGATTATTTTAAGTGTTAAGATTTATGTGTCTAGTTCTTCCTACCCTCCCAAGAGTTGTAAAAACAAAAACATTTTACAGTGTGGAATAACAAAAACACAAGCTTGACATTAGCTAAGCTGAATTACTGTGGGTAACATACGTTTCTGCACACAGAGGGGGAGTCAAAATAATTGCCTGTGGCAATTGACAACATGCCACAGATTGTCTCCATAAACATTGGGTTGAAGACAACCTGGAATACTTCTTTTAAGACAGCTCTGTGCTAGCCGCACACTCCAGAAAGCACAGAGCAACACGATTAGCATGTTGTGCAGTCACATCTAGTTAGAAGCGGTGAGGATTCAGTGGATCTGATGATTTGTGTCCATATGATTTCATTCGGTCTGCTGTAGATAAGGCAAACTGAAATTACTGTAAAGGCTACAGAAAATATGAGTTCACTGAAGTGCGTCCAACACCCGACGACTCGCCCTGTTCATCACTGCAGCAGAGCTCTGGCTCACGCTCAGAATGATCTCAACACTTAACACACAGACATGAGCCCTTTCATTTCTTCACAAATATGTTTTTGTGAACAGGGGAGGCCACTTCCAAAAACAGAACAGAAGTTTGAGAACTACGCTAAAAGCTCTTTCAAGATATCCGATAAACAAGTGAGTATTGCCCTTTGGCTAGCTTCTTTAGTTCAATTAACATGTTGTGTGAAAACATGTACAGCTATGACAAATGCATCATGTTTCAATTCATTGCATAAACACTTCTAAATGACAGAGTACAGTCCACTTAGTTAAGACCCTTTTGCACGAAAGAGTGATAAAACATCAGGACAGAAATATATTCTACACAAACATGCAAAGGGGACTGCTAAGTCTGTGCATTGTATGCGCACAGTCCCGTTGTACATTATATCCGTTTTTGCATTGGTGTGGTATTAAAGAGATTTAAAATTCATGGGACTGACATTTTAAGATAATGTAACCAGATTAATGCTGCTCAGTTTGTGAACTGCATTCAGTTCAGAAATGCCTATTTTTTATCTATTGGTTTGCTAGTAACCAAAGAACAAAAACTGCTAATGCTATAGCCCGATTTGACCTGACAATCCCTGATGGTGAACGCTGTGTCTGGAAGCGTCTATGTGGAGAGTGTTTCAGGCCTCAGCATCTAATGTTTAAGCGGTGCTGGGTGGGTTGGCACATTCAGATCCTCCTGCCTGTCTCTTTATCAGTGGATGAAATATGCACTCAATGACCTCCTGCCTTCATTTAGAAAAGCAGGAGGAACCTGTCAAGACTGACATGTCTGGCTGTAATTTCAATGCCACTATCATTCATTCCTCTTTCTCTGTCTCTTTAGTGGTGTAAACCAGCTCTAATGTTTCTAGAAAAATCTCTTAAGTTACAGCTCACAATTAGGTTATAGCCCCTCATTTCTGAGGATGAAGTATATATGAGATAGTGTTAGTACTACTGAGATACTACTATAAAGCTTGTTATTAGAACCATTAAGGTTTGGTTTTTAAGTTTTGATGTTATTTTAATAGAATTATGTAAATTTGCCCCAAGATTCCCATCGTCCATAGTGCTACTGGGTGCATAGACTGTTTTTTGTAATTCCCATAGGCCTGAATTCTGAGATTTCCCGAAATAAGATAAGATATTCCTTTATTTGTCCCGCAGTGGGGAAAATGTTACAACGTTCAGTAAAATGTGCTGAATGTAAAACTTACATTTTATTTAGCCTTGGCATTTCAGTTTAGTTACTGTTGCATAATACACAAATAAATTACTGTTACGTAATATTAATATGCAGTAAAGCACATGTAGGAGTCCTTATTGATGTTATACAGACACAGTTTAATCAGAATTCAGAATGCACTTCTCAAGATTTAATGATTTGGATAACAGGAAAGAAAATACCATGCGTATCCACTCTGGGTAGCTTGTGTCAGTATTATGAGTGCCCTGCCAAAAACATTTTACTGTATGTTTTGGATGATTTCTGTCAAATTTGGCTTTAAACCGCAGGCATGCAGGACTTCATTTAACCTTTGAAAAGTGAAACAACTTGTCTGATAATATAGCGGACAGCAACAGTTGCTAAAGTGGGTTTGGGTTTTAAATAGTCATGAAAGTGCTGTCAGTTTTGGAACCGAGTTTACATGTGTTTAAGCACTTATGCGAGTTCGCTTAGAGCACAGTGTTGTGTAGCTTAGAAAGTGTGTGTGTGTGTGTTGTGGTCAGTAATGCAGTGATTGTGTAGACATTTCAGACTTTGCAGAGCAGGTGTTTTCTCACGTGGAGAATGGGTGCCGTGTGTGTTTTCGAGTAGAAACAGCTCTAGGAGCACAGCAGGCAAAGACGTGCGAGACTTCTTTGTCAAAGCGAGGTGCTACTCATACCCTCTGGTATGCGCACCGACCCCCCCTCCTCTGGGCTTGGCGCTGTAGTTATACCCCAGACACACCGCTAATGTGAAGCTTTCTGTCTAAACTGACTCACACAGCTGTAATTATTAAGCATCCAAATGAGTCGCTACATCAGAGAAACAGAGTTCCAGCTTCGGCAACTGATCCTTCTCAACTTCCCCCTCAACCCCCTCATTTGTTTTCCTGCAGGTGATCAAAGACCTTTGGAACTATTTACAATCACTGAAAAAGTAAGAGCCGTTGATGCAGCAGAGGACTGTGGGTCGGCCGGTAACTTCAGCTGTGCAGTCTGGCCTCTTCCTCTCTGAACACCATCTGAACTCTCCTCCGATCCTTACTGTACATGAACAGAGCCGAAGGGCCCTCAGCTATGGCTATATAATGATTCATGTTTTATCTTTTTTTAATAATGGAGTTATTTCTGTTCTTAAATGCTCTCTTGGAAAAACCTTTATAAGGCTGATATTATTTTAAAAGAATATTTATGGGTGAATCTCAGATAGACTGTCATCATGTTTGGTTTATATTTCACCTTCTAAATATAAGAAAGCAGTCTAACAATACCTTATGCTAAATCTTGCCTAGTGGTAGTAAGTTTTTTGTTGTATGGTGTTGTGAAATTAACGTGACAGTAAGATGTGTTATTTAAAATGGAAAAGTATTTTCAACCATGGTATCAGTATATAATGGTTATTATTTGTTTAACTGGCTTTAATGCGTGTTTATTTAAATTAAAAAAATAACTGTACTGTAATTGTACAGAATTCTAAAGAGAAATGTGCTTAATTGACACAAAAATGTCACAATGCATAAAAAAGTTTAATTTCTTAGGCAAACGTTTTATTTCAGGATGAAATATAACAAATTTATCTTGAGATTTCCCCATAAATATTGATAAAGCAACATTGCAGCTGAGCTTATACTGATTGGTGCTTATACTGCTTTGGATGGGCCCTTTAAAAAGTGCAAGGCTTAAAATTAATTTTGGTGTATCTGAATTTAAAAAAATAACCGTTTTATTGATCAGCACAAGACCAACTTGCCTCTTGTGTTAGTTATTTGCTGTCATTCATTTGTGTTGAAATAGCTGAAGTTTAAGATAAAGATTCCGTCTAGATTCCGTTCCGTCTTTTCCGTCTGACAGGATTCCGTCTAATTTTGACATTTCCGTCTGACAGGATTCCGTCTAATTCCCATTATTCCATGTAGACCTCAGGTTTCTGCCCTCTGTGATTGATATGGCCTTTATCATGTACACACAAGGCTTAAATACATTATCTTGAAAAGTGAAGTTTATACTTCATAAAGAATGATTGTTAGTCCCTTTCATTAATTCATTAAATAGGACAAACTAATCTGTTTTGTTGATGTTGCTCTTAAGTAAAGCTTACATTGCTTTTGTCATCAGTTGTTTTTATTAATTCATTTTCTTTTATTAGAGCTTATAGTTAAAAGTCCATAAGGTACATCATTTTTTGAGAGTGGAAGAATCTTTCCTCAGTCTGTTTTAATTCCTTTGACGCATGTTGTGTTGCTTTAAATACAAGTGAAGTTGGTACAGATGTGATTTTTACACCTCGTCTGTGCTGCATGTGAGCTGCACATTGCAACAAAACTGGATCACAGCCACTATAATCCACAGTCTGTCCAAACTGCACGTGCATGATGTTTCTCTGTTTAGAAAGGAATCAGTCTAGTTTTGTTGCATTGTAGCGCTTACTCGCACTGTATATTAGGTGTTTTGCCTTGGATGTAAAAAGAGATAATAAGAGTACATCCATCAAATCTTTTTTGTTTTCTGTTACAATTGTGAAGTTGTATTCTATCTTTGTCTGGATAAAGATAACCAAGTGTATAGATGCAACTGTAATTCTGTCCCAAGTTATAATAAACTGTTCTTTTGATTTCTTCATATGTGCTGTTCCCAAATGCTTTTCTGAACAATAACACAAAACAAACTGTAATGCCACATGGTGTCTTTGTGATCCGGACACACCAAAAATTTCCATTCTAATAAATGGGGCATGTCACACATAATACAGAAATAAGGACATACATTAACAAGACAACCTGGAAATGCAAATATGTGATGCTACACTATTATAGCTAATCAGAAGATAACATCGTTAGTATGAATTATGAGAGCAGGGCCACAGTGGCATGTGGCAAAGACCGGAGCAAAGCAAATTACAGGATCCATTGTTGCTTTGTAGCATCTTTTCTTGTAAGGAGTTGGTGCACCTCTTAAACAGTCAATCAAATATATGAATCTCCCTGTCTTCTCTTGAAGAACCCTGACAAATATAGCCTCATCTTAAGAGAAAAGTTTTGATACCTCATTCACCCTTATGTGTAAATAGAAACATTTTCAGTTTTTCCCATTTGACTTCCAAATCTTGTCTGAATGCTTTGGCACACAATGTCTTTTTTGTGAGATATCACAGAATGAGGGTGATCTAAACAGCCTCAAAACTAGAGCCAATTCACTTCCTTTATACTGCAAAGGTGAGTTGAGAGTTATTTTATATTTCTAATAGCTCCTTTTAAACATTTTTTTTAATAATCACATACCTCGGCCAATTGTGCTATTTGCCATAACTTTATATCACTTGCATTTTAAGACATTATTAAATATATCTAGGGCATAAGAGTTACACATTAATTTGCAAATTTTCTCAAATAAAACAAATCATGATTTTTTGTTACATGATGTAACAAACTTTAGGCCTCCTTAGCTTTAAACATTTTAATTGAGCTGTAATTGCAGACCCTCATCCTTCATACAGTCACCACATGATGGCGATAATGGCTAACGATGACAGTGTTTTTTGATTTATGGAACGTCGTATCCCGCTGCAGAGTGAAGGGCAATTAATCACCCTCTCACCTGAATGACGCTTTATTAAGTCTTCTGACACTCACCCACTTCCTGTTGTCTGGACTGACAACAGGAAGTGAGCTCAGCAGACAGGGCAAGACTTGAAGTATTACAGTGCGGAATTTCCCCTTTTTCCAAAGCATAGGAATTCCAGATCAACAAATGCTCCAGGCTGAAACAGGTATGGAGGAGGAAAAATCTTAACTGACGCCATAAGCTGCTTCAATCAACGGCTAGTAGGAATTATGATATCTTTCATTACTTATAGCTGCACAAATTGTATTAGCAAAGTTATGAGAATGTAAAACATTTTGATTATGTTTAATAATATGTTGGAACTGTCTAGTAAATGAACACTGTTGCATTAGATGTTTACTGCATTTGTTGTATCTATGCAGCACACATTTTGCAACCCACAATGAAAACACACTGCATCTATCACAATGCAGCATGCTCAGTCTCATACATGCATCATGATCTTTAACATATTCTTATTGCTGTTTCTCGGTATCATTGCAGTCATCAGTATGACTGTATGAAACTTTGTATGGGGCTGTGTATAGAGAGATGGAGCACTGAACTGAGCTGTTATTCCTCAGCCAGGTAAAACAAAAAGAACTGATGCTAACAGTGATAAAACAGCTGAAGAGCAGAGGTGACAGATTTGTAAACATTGTCTGTGGGGGAGTCCAAGAATGGCAACTTGGCATGTTTAGCGTGAGCCCTCAGGACAAAACCTGGTGGAATCAAGGCTGATTAAATGCTTGAAGTCGCTTTAGTTTAAGCTGTCATGAGCTTGGCAGTGATATGTCCCAATCTTATTTGGGTCGGTGATGTCTGTGATAGTGGTTGGGTTGAACCTGAAACAAATCCAATGTAAGTCTAATGTAAAAGTAATGGAAGCCAGAATATTTAACGACATTAATAAGTAACTATTGAGTAATACACTAATTTGTAGCGGGTCAAAATGAAAATATTCTCCCAAAATTTGAAACCACTTAAAAATTATCTGTTAACATTAATTAATGCACAATGAACATAAACAATTGTATTTGCATTAACATAAAGATTAACAAATGGTGCAAAAATATATTGTTCACTGTTAATTAATGTTAGCTAATGTATTAAAAAATGTTAACATATAAAACCCTTTTGTAACGTGCTTCACATTATATTACAGTATGGTTGGTTGTCTATTTAATGTAATTAGTCACATAAATAGTTATGTGCTCATGTGATAGCTCATGTGTGGCTCAAAAAAGAGTTACCTAATTAGAATTAGATTAGTGAAAGTAAGATTATTACACTATTACAGACCTGTTTTATCTGTTCTAATTTCATTATCATACAGCTGTACATATTAGCATACAGTTTGACGCAACTGACATTTTTGTCCAAAGAAGATGTAGTGCTTTCTCCAGAGATTCAGACTGAGAGATACACCCAGTTTATTGCTCAGAAATCAAGGCCCTGTTCCTGCTTCACTTGTCTTCACTATTATACTGTGGAAAATTTGTCCTTCTTCATGTCTCTGTTATTACTTTCTGGTTTCTTCTTCTCAAACATTCTTTCTTGTTTTTCAGGGAACGAAATATGCAGTGTGTTCCAGAGAGCAGCTCTTACCTGAGAGACACTTCACATCAACACATGACTGTGGGAACCTCAGTCTGTGGGAACAACATTACTGAAATAGTTAAAAGCTTCATTTTTGTGCTTCTAATGAACCAACTGAAGAGAATGTTTAGATATTGTTGCATAGATGATATATGGGTTGGACTTTTCAGGTCTGCAGAAAAAATACAAACCAGAAAGTCTTGTCAAGTAGTTTATATTGCCGCCATCCCCAAAACTTGCAAAAATGAGAAGCTGTCATGTATTATATTCAAAGAGCCTCAGAGGAGTTTGAAAATGTCCAAGAAAGTATTATTTTTGAGTTTCCAGGTTCTGTAATGCAGAGGTTCAAAACCGTTGGGTCAAAGGTCTATTTTGAGGGTAACAATCCCAGAAAACAATCCCAGATACCATAATGGCCTCAAACGAGAAATAAATTACTTATCTAATTTTTAAAGGAAAGGAAACTGTTCAAGCTGTTTAAGTCAAAGTGTCTTAATTAAACTTATTGTTGCAAATTGTATTACTCCAAAGCAGAATTACGTTAATGCCAATATCCTCAGCCAGACATTAAACAAATCTTTCTACATTAATAATTTTGTATGTTGTTGGACCTGTGCAGTCCATGGTGATAATATTACTTATTAAAATATATACTTTTGTGTAAAATAATATTTAAATGATTAATTCACAGCATTCAAGGTGTGAATTACCAAGGTGGGTTATTACCAATAATGGGTAAATTTGTGCATAGATTTTAGTCTTCCTGTGCCTTATGTATCTTGTCTGCGCATACAATGTTCCCAGCATATGTTTAGGCCTTCATGTACATGTACCATATTTCTGTTCTGTGTTCTCTGACACTTTGTCTTATGTGTGTTTAGCTGCAAGAGTTCAGGTACATCAAAAAGTGACATGTTAACACACTGCCGAGATGCAGCCCAAAAAATAGCAAAGAAGCATTTGAAGCATTTGTGAAAAGCTTTCATAATGCAATGGAACAATGGGATAGCCTGGGGGGAAATAAGTGATCATGCTGGTATGTTTAGATTAGGCAGAGAGGAAGCCATCATTGGCAGTCTTCTGTTTTTTTATGCCGTGTTGATCTCTGACATCCTATCCTGTTCTAATCTGTTAGGATGACACCTAAAGCACTGCGCCTCTCCTTCTCTCGCTCTGTCTCTCAAGCAGTGCATTATCTCAGTGATGTATATATTTCGAAAGTTAGTGTAAAACATGTCTGCTTTTAAAGTTGTCTTTTGAATAGCTCTAAAATAGATCTAAATAAGTTGACTTACATCAGCTATGGATGAGCATAAGTCAGTTGTGATAGTTTTGGTCGGTTCAGAGCTGTAAAGACCAAGCAGCTAGTTTTGAGAGAAGGTTAACCTTTATTAATAAGAGACAAGGCACTCTTTCCTCAACATGTGCCAACATGTGAGCACATTACCTCTGTGGCTGGCTATGGCAAGATTTGAGTTGCATTCCTCTACCCACAAACCCTCAGCACGGCGATCTGTCAGAGGCTGTGTGGCTGACAGAGAAGGGCCAGTTTAGAGTAGATTCCATTTCAGGTTTTAATAGCTTGTCAGTGGTTTCTTAAAAGCTGCTGTGTGGTTAGTTTGTGGTTTCTCTGTGGTTAGACTTGTAAAACTATATGAATCATGAGTCTTTGTTAACAACTGAGAGACCTTTCTTCAATCTTAATCTGCTATCAGCCAATCCAAGTGCAGGTATTATTATTATTATAGAGAGTTTAATGTTCCAGCAAGAGATTTGGTTTTATTTTTGATTTTTGGGCAGTTGTATTAAACATTGTTGTAAATTTGCTTTTTAAATGTCATTGAGATATTGATATTTAGCTGGATAACAAAGTCTTGTTTTTTTCTCCTAAAATAGAATCATCTTTAGAAGAAGATGAAAAATAATTTATTGTGTAATTGTTTTAATTGTTAAAGTCTAAAGTTTAAAATTTAATTTAGCTCTAACTGTGTCAGATTTATAAATATATTTTTTGACACACATACAAAAAAATGAAGCATTGCTTTTTGTGGTCGGGGAACAATATCTGTAATACTGGATCACTACTGAAAAGAATCATTATTTCTGAGACCATAAGTGTTTTGTTCTCCTTAAAAGCATAGATTATAGTGCATTCCCCCTTCATTACTGTGAACATCTCTGTTTTAGCATTTGCCACTAGTGCATTAGCTAGTGCTTATGAAACTGTAAAGCTAAAAAGGGTAATTTGTCACCCCTAAACATCCCCCAAGTTAAATAAAGTGTGCGATATTTGTGCAGTTTTTGGTCCTGGTGGTTTCTAGCTGTTCTGCACTTCAAACGCACTCAGCCCAGGGTCGCTCGGGGCACCTGTAGTTCTCTGAGAATGATGGGAAGTGGTTCAGGGTTTTTTCCTCTGTGTTCTGGAGTCTCTTATCGAGATAAATTGAATCCATTTGCAGCTAAATGGTGTGTGACAAGCCATATGATTTGCAGTCTTTTTGTTCCAATGTGACGGCCTCTATCTATCGTTCTGACACGGCCAGGTTGATCTAGACCGCAAAAGAGCTGAGTGTAACAGTGAAATAAAAAGACAACATCAACACAAATCGGACCAAATAATCATTGATGGCTTGAAGCTGGAATGAAGTCACACTCTGAACACCTGGTATGAGTTACCCCTGTGAAATGACATCTTTATTAAAGAAGGAAATGTGAGCTTTATTTATTTATTTATTTATTTTACAGAATCCAAAAAAGTCTCTGTGGCTGTGGATTGGTGGTCAAATTGAGGGTTACCTCATGGTCCCCTTTATCCTTGTAGCAGACATCTTATCCTAAGGGCGGCTTGACCTTAAAAAGGAAACACACGTTTTAGTAGGCTAACCATAGACATCTACTAGTAATACAGGGCCGTAATCCTCAGCATGCTTCATGCTGTCTGTTGTGAATGGGCCCCTAGTGGTTGTCTTGTGTAGATGTAGTGAAACCCAGGGGGATCCCAGTGGGTGTCCCACTAGGGGCACTGATGTTCTGCTTTCTTTAACAATGTTGGCCGTCTGGCTGGAGGCTTCTGAGGTCTGTCTGAGTTTTCTTTTCTCTTTTCAGGCATACTCCCATGTTTTTACTGTAGAAACAATTACTGTGGTATTTTGATGGACATGTGGACTGTAGTTTCATATTAAATAATTTGATAGAAGAATAGACGTCTCAAAATGTCATTTTTTTTAAGTTACTGTGGTTTCTAAAATGTATTTAGGCTATTTTTACCCATAACAAATTCTATAGTTTATTTAATAGAAGGAATAGCTACAATCACCAAACCACGACAATGAGGAGCCATCCATAGTCTTCTGTGTGGTTAAGCCTTTAATATTATATACTGTATGTCATAGTTAAAAAATAAAGAACTATGGTAAATTTCACCAGGACTAGTGGACACTGGATGATTGCTTACATACAAATATTTGAAAAGATTTCAGTTGCTTACATGTTTTTTTTTATTTATATTAATTAATGCAATCAACCAACTGCATGTGTGGGCAAGTATGAGTGCAAAAAATGTGAAATCAGTGTATATGTTATTATATTACTTCCCTAAGGTCCATATAAAACCAAAACTTTAGCATTAATTCTACTTAAATTTACTAGTTCATTGGGGTCATCTTTGGTTTGGTTGTATCTACATCTGAAATTGTTCATTATTTTCTATAAGAGGAGCCTTTCTTCCCTTTGTCCTCTTCAACAAACATCTGCAACCAAAAGCCAGACAGGTATTTTAGGATTTGATTGGTCATGGCTGATTTTCTCTCTCTCTTTCTCCCTCTAGCTCTCTCTCCCTCAAAGCCCTGAGGCTAGTATTTCACTGATTACAGAGTGGCCATATGTGAATTGTTGTTTGTGTATTGACAGAACAAAGGAAGCGCAGGCTCTAAGGAGGTGTTAGACAGGGGAACAGATCAGACTAGCCCATAAAGCAGAAAAAGAGGGGAGGGTGCTGGACTAGTCCATTAAGTTTGAGCTGGTTTCATCTGGCTGGAGGGACGGGGGGTGACACAGTAGACTTCCAGCACACTCAAAATCTGTGTGTTTGGGCATCAGGTGTGCATATGGGTGTATGTCTGTTTATATATGAGTGTTACACAGTGTAAGGTAATACACCTGGGACTGAAGAATATGGCTCATTTTAGTTTTCTCTGTTTTTCTGAACAAAGCTTCTCTGTTTTAAAGTGCCCTCAGTTGACCTGCACTGAAAGCAAAGGTAGTGTTTTACTGTAATCTGAGATAGTGTTTTTATAATTGAGCATTGTTAGGACTGGGCTTCTGTTCGGGACTGCTTGGTGACACTATGTTCATTGTATTTTAATAAATAGATGATGTAAACACGATTTTGTAGACCCTGTCCAGGCCCAAACAACTATTTGACTGACAATGCAAAGTTTATTCATCTGCACTTCAGACACTCAGACTGACAATCTGAGTTACGACAATCAAATCATTTCCAGGGTGCGATTAATACATCAGTGGTTTGTCCACTGAAATTGTACATCATATGTCCAGTCAAACTATGAATTCCTTGTCCTGTGTCTTTAAAAACACAGGGTCCCTGGCAACCATAAATGACATACATTTGCATACATTGGATGTTGGCGTCTGACCTCCACTGCGTTGTGTCAGACCACTGGGATGTGCCAGTGAAACTAGAGGAAGGGGTGGTGGGCTTTTCCCAAACCAATTATTCTCTCTAGTTTGAAACATCTACTCTATTGTGACAAGCTCTGACAGCCCGGCTCTTTAAAATCTATTAAACTCCACAGCAAACACTCCACAAAAACGACTGTGGAATAATTAAGGAGCGCGGAGTGCAGTGAGCCGTAGAAATTGATGCAGTCATGAAAATAAAAACATATGTTAGCCGCTAGCAGCGAGGGAGCCATACACAGTGTTTATGACGTTGGACAGGGAGCATGGCGCAAGAGGAGAAATATCATCATTAGCGCCGTGCTGCGCTGCCTGGTCGCAAGCCCTGCTAATGCATTCTATGTGTAGGCCAGAATTTGCACAGAACTGACAGAACAATTATCTGATTCTGTTGCCAAGACAGTGTCACCCTCTTTATTTTACACACACACACACCCGCTAACCTATAAATTCACCCTACACCCCCAACCTTCAAATGCTCCTCACCCCCCATACACAAACTTCTGTTCCCACCCACACACCTATCCAACATCACACACTCTGCGTCCTGCACTTCAGTGGGCTTCTAAATGGTTCCATGCAGTCAACGTGTGACGGGGGACAAATTAGGAATGTGTGTACACCCTCAAAGCATTATCAAGCCTTTGATTCTCCCCCACACACCCTCTATGTCACCCCAGAGTCTAACAAGATATGACCCTTCATCGACCCATTGAATGTGGGATTGAGCATAGATTAGATAGATAGATAGATAGATAGATAGATAGATAGATAGATAGATAGATAGATAGATAGATAGATAGATACATTCCTATAAAATTCTTATCGTCTGCTGGTGCACAAATAGACTTTATTTGTCTTTATATTGTCATAAATTATACTTTTTAAAATGTTTGTCAATTTTCTGACTAAAAAAAGGCCATCAGAATAGGGTCAACTTCTCTCTGTCACCTTCCAATTCAATAAGACACAGATGCTGTAACCCTCGCCATCTATACATTTGTGTCAGAGATGAAAGAGGATGCAGGGAGGAAGTTGGGTGTGTCGGAGGTGTTCTGACACTAATGCGATACACTGCTCTTTACTTCCAGAACTGTGAAGTTCCTCTGTCAGCATTTAAAGGTCTTCCAAAGCCTTTGAACAACTGTGTGTGACCTCTCCTTCAAGTTTTCTTTTCAAGTTTTTTCTGCTTTATTAAACTTTAGGGAAACAGCATTCCTAACTTCTATTACACCAATGCACAAAAGAACATGCTGTTTGTATTATTTTGTTAGGCCACAGTTTTGTGCAGAATACCTTGATGTGACATATTTATCTATTTTTAATGCATTGTATCCTGTCATTAAACCTCTTTGACTAATGACCCTTTGTTGTTTAGTTAAATCAATCCTCACCTCACTAAACCAGTGCTCATACAAACTGTGACCCACTTTGAGGTGTAGTGCTTTTTCACAGCATATGAAATGTGTGATGTAGACCTCTCCAGCTCTCCCAGGAATGACTGTTGGAATCAATTGCTCATTTGTTTTATCTTTGGTCTTCCAAGTGAAGTTCTAATAAATAACAAAGACTATTTAAACACAGCCATTTCTTTGCCTCGTACTAGACAAATGAATCTGGACCTCACTATATAATAAGTTGCACTTGGAATCAGCTATTAATTGGCCACCTGAATAATTAATATTTTTGCAAGCTGTGTAATATCCTTTGTACACAAAGCTTTCAGTATTCAGAAAGATCTACTCACTTCTGAATTTTGGGGAATGCCAGAGTTTAACTTCCTTTTTGTTAAAACTGGATATGCTGCTATTTTGCCAAAGCCTGCCTTGATCTCATCTGATGATTTACAAAACTGTGTTCATGTCTGCATTTAAAGCCACTTTTGTTTTGGCTGCTCTCAAAAGCATAGTTACGACCTTACAGCACAGTCCAGGTGATTCACAGAAATTCACATAATTGTACACAAAACACAGATTTATGACATGTTGTTGTTATTATTATTATTATTGTTGCTGTTTATTGCAAAATGTGCTTGGAAAAATAATACATAATTAAAAGACTGTTTCTGGGCTTTAACTGGTGTTAATGATGTGTGTGATTGTGTCAGAGTTCAGAGATAATTCATCCGGTTCATAATATGACACATACTAATTGACAATTTTGTAAATCAATCATGCAAAATCTAGTGTAACCCCTTAAATTCAGCCAAGAAATTCTTTGTAAAATAACCTAACAATGTACTTACAACATGATACAGGAAAAGCATGTAAGAGCAATAATGTAAATGTGAAAATGTTTCTTTTCTCCCGCGAACGCAGCTGAGAAAGCACTATTCAACTTGCAGCTGGCAGGGCCCATGTTCAGAGGACCATGTCAACACATTCACACCTTTGGTGCATTTCAATACCAGATGACTTATAGCACAATATTGAAAATTCGAGCTCGGCAACTATTTGCATGTCAATACTGTCTGAGGGGAATCAACAAACCTCAAAACTAAAACGCTTTCGGCTTTGGAAAGTGATCAAACGAGATGAAACGAGTCATCAGTGAATGAATGAAGCGCGCACTTTAAAGTTTTTATTACTTAAATTTACTGTTGGTCCATTTAGAAAACTTAAGTGAGAATTAGTTACGCCCCCTTTACACAAATAAATATTTACAAATATTTTGATTAAAAAAATAAATATAGCATTCTATGGCAATTATTATTGTTGATGTTTGTCAGTTTTTCTTATCTATGGGTTTTGTATCTTTTATGCGTTTAGCTACGGGAAAGGAGTGACAGTTTGCACCTCATACACGTTTACCACGTCAGATAAGAATTTTGTTATCTCAGTTCCGTGTATCTGAAACTGCTCCGCTGAAATGCATTATGCACCTGTTTACCAGTTTATGTATGAAAAAATGACAAAATAAAATTTTTTTTACATCTTAACAATAACACAGTGTCCGATAAACTATGAGAAGCTTAACGTAAAAATGCGCACCGATGGACGAAGAGCGCAATCCCTGCACCGATGGTGTTTCGCAGATCACCCTATCAGGTGCAAAACCACTGACAGGTTTCCACCCACTACCAACCAAAAACCCCTCAGTGCGTTCCAACCCTCCGCGGCGCACAGACAGACCACTGACAGGAGTTCCGTACCATCACCCGGCGCTCTTACAGGATTTGCCACGCGTCTATCAGCCTTTTAAATACAACAACTTGGATAACAGTAGAGCGAAAACTAAAGGCGAGACTTTTTAACCCTAACTCAACTATTTGACAGCTCGGGGTTGCTGGGAAAGTTTCTCCCTGTTCAAACAATGGACAAGAAAAGAGTTTAATGATCTGGTGAGGCGTGCGCTTTTAGGTGTTTACGGCAGGTACGAACGGAATTTATCTTTTGTTGTTCATGCTGGATCAAGACTAAGCAGTTAAGGACGTGGATTTTTTCTTCGAGGAGGAGACACCGCGCAACAGCTTCTCTTACAAATTCAATCTTGCGCGCTTTGGCGAGAGAGCGGCGTGCGCACGGCCGCGGAGGCTCGGCGACACCACGGTCCGGTGGAAGATATTTACTTGCGTTTATTCCGATTATTTTATAGCAAGGGAGAGCTTCATGCTGCGTCCAGCGGCACATTTACACTTCCTTCATCGCTCTTTTTCTGGGGATTGCACGTCACCTCAGGGATTTTGTGTGTGAGACCCTGGCGGGGATTTGCGCGGCACTTACTGGAGCTGGAAACAGGTGTATTTTACCAAGATGTTTGTTCTGCCTTCGAGGTTCATCTACGTGTAAGGAACCTGTTTATATTCGCTTTAATTCACTTTGAATCGGTACATTCTTGCCAATAGAAGTCGCTCAAAGACAAGTTTGAGATGTACTGGTACATTTTTATCTTGTGTAATTGCTTGTGATTCACTCCTCCTCCTCTCCCAACCTCTCTCTCTCATCTCTCCAGGTGTTTGCATTTTCTGGTTCTCTACTTCCAGTTACAGGTAAGTCTGTTTGTTTTTCTCTGATAATTAATCTGGATAAAGGATTTTGGATTATGAGGATGTTTGTCCTCAAACGTAAAGCTTGTTTTATTTGTCGCCTCAAAGTTTTAAAACAGGTGGCATATTAAATGCAGACCCTGGAGTGCTGTAAAAAGTAGGGTTTTATTTGCCAGCGATCTTGCTAGAATATCTAGCTCTTTTTTAAATTCACATCGTCATTAAAATGTTTTTATATAATATTATATAATATTAAAATAAACAGAGGTTATATATATACACATCCATAGGAAGTTCCTGCAGCTCGAAAGCATTGCAAAGATCGTGGGTTCGGTTCCTAAGAAGCATATGTACTGACAAATTGTGTAATGTACTGTGAGCCGTCTGCCAAATATATAAATTTAAACATATAATGTATATAAATTGAGAATTATTTGATTAATTTATTTTAATTATTTATATTTACAGAAGACGTTTACAGTTGACCGATAAGTCTGAAAACTAAAACCAAATGCAGATTTTGCGCAATCAAGGAAGCGCTAAATCATTTTTATGAACCCAGAGTATTTCTGGAGAATATGAACTTGCGTTTATTTGCAATACGACACACCCGATGAATGTTGTGGACTTGTGGACAGCAAATTAAGCAGAATAGTAATAATTTGAAAATAAAGAATAAACGCTGTCTGAATATCTATCTCAAGAATTATTTACAGCGCAGCAAACAAAATTGCGTTTCCTTTTAAATCTGTTAATGTTAGACTGGCTAATTTCTAGAAAGATTTGTAATCATTTCAGCCTCTGTCAGAATTTATTCAACACAATATACCTACAATCAAGTAATTAGATTTTGCAGTTCCTCAAATTCGTCTTACTGACAGACTTGCACTTAACAAAGCGCAAACAGCCCAATGGCCAACTTTTGTACCTTCTGGCAAAGCGCATTAATGATTATAAAATCTGGCATCACAATATGCGTAAAACAAGAAAGGATTACAAAGACACTCTTCAAACCATTAACAAAAGCCACTGATTTGAAGAAAACTAGACCCGAGTTGGTTATATAATTCTGCGCTCACAACTTTATTTCAAAGCAGTTGGCACAAGCAATGCCATAGTGTGGCGCAGCCCGCTTTATGAGTCAGCGACGACAATTGCAGTTGTTTAATTGTATGCCAGGCCATGACCAACGAATGAGGTAAAACTTTTCGCCAGCTTCCGCTCATAAACGTGACGTTCTATGTTATTACTGTTTTCCCTCCAAAAGCAAACAACTGTTATTAAAAGATGCGGTGAAAGAGTGTGTGTGATAAGCGCGATTTAAGTGCCTGTGCCCTGAAGGGTCGTTTCCTGAGATGCATCCTGCGCACAGTGTGCTGTCTGTAGATATGGCCTATCTGACATGCAAGAGCGCTCAGCTTCTTAGCGAACGCGGGGCCGATCTTTTGAAGTCGCCGGGATTTTCGTTTGCCTAGGTCGGCTTTGAAGGCGGTGCGATAAAAATGTTTGGCCGTGGCGATCTCCCTGCATAGGCATGCCCTCATCCCGACCGTGCGCAACTGTCTACAAACACACCTCGCTGTTTGACTAGATGGGCAGATTTCAGAGTAAATCCCAAGGATGGGCTGTGGGTGTGGGTGTGTTTTTGTGTTTAATGTAGTGTTATTACAAGCAGAAATTGGCGAAAAGGGTCAAACTGGCCTTTATTCTCTAGTAAACTGATGTGGTAAATACGCACGTGGTGTCTTCGTTTCTTTAATTTATGGATGTGTCTAGAGAAATAATAATATATTTCTACACTACAATTTAGATTTCTATGATTATAATTCTTTTTCTAGTTGGATCAGGTCATGTTGAGACAACCAGCGCATGTTAATGCTGATGTTTGCCAAAATGCTTTGCTACTGTTAGAACTAGTATTAGAGTTTAATTGTTGTTATTTCTGTAGCAACATATTTAAACGTTAAAGGTGAAATGTGTGACTTCTACTGCAGAAGTCAGCAAACAAAATTGTTTGGTTACTAGATTTGATTGGTTTAATTTTGATGGGTTTAGACAAAACCCTTCAGACAACCCTTCAGACAAACAGATTCATATTAAACTCTATCCTAACCCTGTTAAACTTAACCCTGTTGCTGTGAATTAAGTCACTTTAATATGTTGTCGCTACAAATTATGCTGTGGTAAAAAACATTGAATGGAATACACATTACCTTTAACAATATAAAAATACCTTGCATGATGTGAACAGATTTGTAAAACCTCTTTAGAAGTCATTTTAAACCAAAGTGTAATTTTATTTTTTAATTCTTTAGGACTCTTCGCTGTATGTGTTTTTGTATTTATGACAACATAAATTTGACATGGCTGGCAAAACCGTTTTGTTTTTGCAGTAGGTTAATTTAAAAAGTTACATGCGTTTATTTGTATTTTGATCATCTTAATAGTTGGGGTGCATGGTGTTGTTTTTATCTTGCAGTCTTGTATGCGGCAAGAAGCTATACGGAAATGTGAGCACATTTCCCCTCATGCTCCTTAAATGTCATTAATTAGCCAAGGTTAAAATAACATGGAGTGGAAGCATGTAAAGTGTGCGTAATTAACGACCCGAGAGAAGCCACATAAAAGCTCATTACAGGGCAATTACCCCTCGATTCAGCTCTTGACAGGGAATGAAATTCCAGCATTTTTAAGGTATATGTTTTTCTCCTGTTCAGAGGGAAGAGGAGGAGAAGGAGAAGAAAAGGACGGATAGTTTAGAAACAGACCTGTAAGAAGCGATTTTGTATAAAGCCTCAGGGTCCAGCGCAGAATGTGTGATGTTTTGTATTGACAGAATAAGCTGTGGCAGGCTGCAGTGTATTTTATTATGTTAGAAGCGTTGTGTTTGTCTTTAGTTGTGTATGTGCTTGTTCTTCCCTACAGGTGTGTGTGTGAGAGAGAGATTTATGAGTGTGATTCTTACCCTGGGCAGATATTTGTTTGATGACAGAGTTGGATCTTTCAGGTGGATAATTGCGGAAGATTTGCTAGTGGAAATTGAAAACTCCACTTCTCAGCGTAGCTGCAGGCTTAAGGTATTCAGATGTTTTATTTAGAGAGACAGAGAGAAAACATGCAGGGGACATGTCTTATTAATTGAATGTGTAACACAATAAAAGTTAACACAAAATTCAGTTTAAAATTGTTGTTTTTAGTCTTACTGTCAGTGATTGGTTGGTGCACGTTTTTCCAAAAAAAAAGAAAAATGTGTCTTCATAACCTTTCAATTAAATGTATCAAATTGCTCTGCCTCCAAAATGGCTTTACGCTGAGGGTCAAAGGTCTCAGGACTTGGGTGACTGACTTTCAGCTTTACAGAAGAAAAAGGTTTCTAATGATCTTTCGACTTTTAATTGTAGAATGAATCTTTGAATCGAGAATAGACATCACATCTTTTGTTCTTTCCTTGTTCTAGGAATCTCATCAGAGTTCAGCTGACTTCCGGTTCTACATAGAGAACCACACTCGAGATGACGTGAGCCGGAGGCAGGTGCGAATATACCAGCTCTACAGCAGAACCACAGGGAAACATGTGCAGATTCTGGGCAAGAAGATCAACGCCAATGGAGATGATGGGGGCAAGTACGGTATGGGAGAGTTCCTGTGCTTTTAGTTCCTGTGTCAATGTGATTAAACCAATAAAACCTGTTCTAGAGATTTGATAAATGGCATTTCGGTTGCCATCATCTCTGAGTGTGTTTGATGTGGAATAATATTTCTTACTACAGTTTCATTATTATTATACATTGGACGGCATGCGATGTGTTGAGTAATAGTAGCCTCGTTGTTTTCAGACCTGATGAAAATAAAGTGTCATCTGCAAGATTGTGGGTGATATGTTAGTCTAATAATCAGGCTCATGCAGAACTCAGCAGAAAGCTCAGCAGTTTAAACAGAATGTCACTCCTTTGTGACCCCACCCCTTGCTGGTTTATTTTTTAAATAAACATGGCTAATTTGATTAGACTTTCACCGAAGTGTAATACTGTCAGCTCAGTTAACACATTTTAACATGATTTAAATCATTCCAGAGTATTCCAGATATATTTTCCCAGAATCAGCGTCTTTTTGTCTGGGCAGTTAATAATATAAGATTACCTTTCCCTCTCTTCTTTTGAACCTGAAATACAATTAATTAAAATGATTTAATATATACACAAAGCAAAAACCACAAAACTGAAGAGTGGGTTGTTCCAGGAGTACTCATGTGGAGACTATGAATAAAGATAAACACATTAAAATATATACTATACAGACTGACAGGTTTATATTCTCTCATTCATTTGTGACTGAAAGAATCCTTACACCTTCAGTCAATGGGTTTCAAAATAAGAATAGTTCTGTTGTTATATAATTCTGTAGATTTCTAAGGCTCTTGTTTTCTTCTGTCACCATAACATTATATAGCTATGCTAGACTGAATGTTGTAAATGAGTTGAAATTGTAACATTATATAGTCACTTTTCATGTGTGTGAACTGTACTTTTACAAGAAAAGTTTACAAGCACCAGCAGAGGTTTTGATGTCAATGTTTGGATAAACAACGCTCAGCACTACGAATGTGGTGAATTTCAAGAATGTGGTTGACATGTGTGTTAGTACTTAGAAGTCTAGTAAATGTAAGCCTACATTTTGTAAATATACCACAGTATTATTATTTAGTGTTAGTTTGTGTTTAGTGCTATAGTGTTTGGTTAAGCAGTGCAGCAATGGCTGAGAAGGGTTGAGTTTTTCTTCTCTACCTGTGTGAGCAGATCTAGGTAAACCCTCACACCTGGCACCTGTGAACTCCATGACACTGTCTCACTGTCTCTCTCTCTCTGTTTCTCAAACACACACACACACACACACACACACACACACACACACACACACACACACACACACACACACACACACACACACACACACACACTGCTGATCTGTCAAAGTGTTTGAACTGAGTTTTCTCAGTGTGGGATATGCACAGATGGATGCCTAAAAACATTTAAAACATTTTTAAGTAGGATGTGATAATTTGACCACACAATTTTGACAGTTCTTTTTCCTACCAGGTTACTATAACAGACATTAATATTATTTTTATAACTTTATAACAAAATTATCTAGATATTTCTGCCCCTTTTTATATTAAAGGGGTCTTCCTCTAAAGTGAGACTTTTCCCACCTGCATTTGATCTCAAGTGATCTCTGCCCGGATTAGCAGTTCCTCTCATGGTGCCTTGGGCTGTTATGAACTGGACAGTTTTGGTGTTGCGCTCTAAGCCTCTCTGCGTTGAGTAGCGTTGAATAGCATAGTGTGTTAAACAAATGGATCATCCTAACTTTTTGATTGAGTGAACACAAACTAAAGGCAAGTGGAAACCCAATCCCCAGGGACCTGAAGTGCTTAACGGAGTTTGGCAGGCTGCTTCCCCCTGAAGGGACCCCTAACAAAGGTGGCTACACAGGGAGAGGGAAAGAGAGAGTAGTGTGTGGTGTTTTTTGAGTTTGTTTTTAAATAGCTGATGTTCGTGTTTACCTTGTAAATATAAAGAAACAATTACATTGCATAAGGAAAACGAAGCTTGTTTTGGGGACCCAGATTGTATTTTTCATTACAGTGATTCACAATGATTATTCTCATTATATTCCCATTACTGTAATGCAGATAAAATTGTATTATGTACTTGTTTCTGTGTTGCAACAAAATCGTGTTATAATATAAATGTAAATGAGCATACCTTAAATTTCCAAAAATACAGTTACAATTAAATTACAATTAAATCAGTCATTTTTTAATTTTTGAGGCACATTTTTAAGTAACCATTTTTTTCTTTACCTGCAGCTCTGCTTGTTGTCGAAACAGAGACATTTGGGAGTCATATTCGGATAAAGGGGAAAGAGAGCGGATACTACATCTGTATGAACAAGAACGGAAAAATTATCGGAAAGGTACGTTTAATTTGAACATTAAAGTAAAAAGCACCAGGAATCAGTCTTGGTCCACATTATCATCTTGTCCATGTAACATTTTCTCACAGCAGGAATATTCAATCAAACAAGTGGAACTGTCAAGAAAATTCTCATAATACTGGGTTCATTCCCTGGTATGAAGAACAGAAAAAGTAACATACGATCAAGTCGCTCCGATTGCTCACAAACAAACGCTTATGTAAGGATCTCTATCATTTGTGGTTTTGTCATTTGCAGATTAATGTACAAACTCATTAAAGTGTCAGTTAGTGGCTTCGTTAGCATCACACGTTAATGGTAATGTTACATTATTTTGTGTGGAAATGTGCACAAAATAATGTAAGATTATTTTGTGTTCTGGCAAATACATTGGGTTTTAGACGTTGCTTTGGACTTGCAACGTCTAGTAAGCTCTTTCAGAGAGTTGTGAGAGTGTTTTTGTTTTACTTGTGCATGCTTTTGCCTTGAAGAATGAACCATTTCTGAATATGATCACTGGTCTTTTGCGCTTCTAGAGTGTCACAGCATTTACCATAATTCAACTTTCTATGATGTGCCTGTAGCTGAAAGCAATTTTACATAGACCATTTCAAAAGCCACTGTTACTATAATCTAGTCATGATGCTTACATAACGGACCTGGTCAACACACATTTTACTACCATCTCTTTAAACAAAAAAAAGGAAAATTGATGTTGGCTGTTTGAAGGTAAATTTGTTCATTTTTCCAAGTTTGTGCAACTGCCACACCACACAAATTCAAAGTGGAAAAAAAACACTCCCTACATTTGGTTGTAAATAGTACTTTCCATGCATCAGTGGCTTGTTTTGAACTGACCATAAGTTCCACAAAGGGGCACAATTATTGTGTCTTGGGCTGGGGGGCATTCTTTTTAAACATTCTGCTCTGTAAGTGTAGGAACCAAAGTTTCCATCAGTCGGTTTACATGGTACAACTGACTGATCAAGGTTTTATTCAGTCTTTAAAAGCAGTTCAAACCAATACAATGATATAACCGGGTTGTTGTAGCTTATTTTTGTCATAATAATTGGCCAATTACCCACAAAGCCATGTTGTATTTTACATAAATTTGCCCTGGGTTTTATATTCCTGTGTCATTGCCAATAAAGAATTCTGACCAATCAGATAACGGGTTTTACGTTTTAGTGTCCAACAGGTGTGCTGGTTCTGACATAGTTTCTTGTTCTCTCTCCTCAGCCCAATGGGAATAACCAAGAATGCGTGTTTGTGGAGGAATATTTGGAGAACAACTATACAGCGTTGGTGTCGGCCAAGTACAAAGGCTGGTATTTGGGTTTTAACCGTAAGGGTCGACCCAAAAAAGGCTCAAGGACCACGCAAACTCAACAGGAAGTGCATTTCATGAAACGCCACCCCAAGGGCAAAGTGGACCCTCTAGAGGAGTTCAGATTCACAACAGTAACGAAACGAACACGAAGGGCGCGACGTTTAAAACCCAACCCCAAAACAAACTGAGTCAGTAAGGATGAGTATGCACTGCTTCCCAGGTACACTCTGTGCTTCTTGCCTTAATCTGAATATTCATATATAAACGGGAGAAGGAAGAGCACACAATAAACAATGCCTGCCGAAAAAAGACAGGAACCTTAATGTTAAGGTTCAAAGATGTTCTATTTTTATATTTCACAAGTGTTTTTTATCCAGCTCTTTGAATGTGTGGCTTTTTCTTAATGTAATATTGGTGTCTGTTGTTTTATTTATACTGGATTAACTAAGAATGACATCACAGAATCAAGTGTCTCCTGGTTTGACAAGTTTACAGCAGAATGCATCTTGTTAAAACTCTGGAATTGCGATGAGAGCACCTGGAAAACATTTTATATTCTTTTATTGTTGCCCCCAACAACAAGGATCCAATATTTTTCACTGGAATAGGCTCGTCAAAGGAGACGCCACAAGAGAGAGTGATAACACATTCATGTGACCTTTAACAGGCCTCAATAGGTAAACGTGAAGCTTTGAGTGCAATATTTTGAAGAGCCATAAGCAACTCCTCTCTCTGTCTGACGCTCTGGGAATCACACACCAGGCCTTTTCATGGGTGTAACGTGCAGAACATTGAGTACTACATGGTTCCTACAACATTTATGTGCATTTTGTGATTTAGCAATTTAGATAAAAATGCTTTGACTAGCCAGATATCAGATTAATCGTGGTAATAGTTTGTTTAAAAATAAAGAGAAGCTGGGATATGAAGGGACTGGGAGAGCTATGATATGCGCTGGACCCTGCATTCTGTAATCAGCCTTTAGGAATGACAGCGGTCTCAATGCTCTCACTTATGTTACTAGCATGTCATGTACCATTGTGTACTTTGTCAAATGCAGCCTACAGTTTGATTATGCAGTAATTATGTGCTGATAATGCTGTTACCCTCTGTACTTTCCACAGCTGACTTAGGTACCAAAACATGCATAAAAGACAGCTATGCAGGATGCCAAAACATGGTATTATGCACTCTTATGTCCTGACAGTTAACAATGTTCATCAAAAATCTGACTACTTTATCATTTAACCAATGAAATCGCCTTGCTTGAGATTCAGTCATTTTAGAATTTTGGCTTTTCTTCAAATGACGCCCAAGCTGATTCCACAGATATCACCCAACAGCTAGAATTACATCACCAAACAAGGGTGCATTTGGGACATGGCCTTTCTCTGATTCTAAAATTCTGATTCTTAGTTCTAGAATTGTTTGAGACACAGGTGCACAGAGTCTGTGGGTCTAAGATTTTGCTGAAAGCTAAAGGATTTTTTTGTCTGAGCAGGAATTCTCTATAGCAAACACTAGACTCCAGCCACTGTTGGTGAAATCTACTCTCCATATGGATTTAGCTGTAGTATACACACATCTATATTACTCATTGTCAGTCAGACGTTACTAACAATCATGACACACGTACGATAAAAAAGTATGCAAAAAATAATAATTTTATTACTATTATAAAATATTTATTGTCTCTCTCTGTAAATATGACTTGATGAATTTATTTGACCTCTGTTAATAATAATAAA
>JBAJNP010001183.1:54686-66997 GCA_036877545.1 Yasuhikotakia modesta
TATATATGGTAAAATAATACTGATGTGTCTTCTGTGACAGGTATGTGGCTTATTGTATTTGAACTTGCATCAACATATGTCAAGTATTACATTTACATTTATTGATTTGGCAGACGCTTTTATTAAAATTATCTTACAAATTTGAGTGAAATTAACAGTTTCACATAAGATCTAACAATAAGCACAGCCTACAAATCAGTGTGTACAAGTAAGAATAGAATTTATGCTAGGAAGCTAAACAAAAACAGGTGCTGCTTCTTCCAGACAGCTTGATTTCCTAATAAAACATCAAATAAGTTAATTAACTGCATATTAATATTGATGTATATATAAAATTCCCCAAGTATGTTAGACATGTTAGAGACCAGTTGTACATTTTACAACTGGTCTCTAACATGTCTTCATAATCTTGAGACTTAGGACTTGAACTCTGATCTAACTGTGAGACAAATGTGAGAAACTTAAACATGGGTCTAAGTTGCAGTTTAGAAATCTATTTAACTGCAGGAGGTTAAACAGGCAGCCATGTGCAAACCCCATGTGAACTTCATTACATTCTATGACTTTCCTACACAAAAAGTATAAATGTGATCTTAGATGGATGTAATCACACGGTGTCCTGACTGTGCTGAACGCAGTGCACACTTGATTCCAGGGAGTTGATGTTCATGTAGAGGTTACAGTGGATAATTTGCCGCAGAAACAGTCAACATCAGATGAAGAGGTGAATTGCACTCTGGAAGTTGAAGACATGGTCCAGAAGATGTGTCATGGGGAAGTTATGAGGCGTTCAAGACAGTGAAGAGTTTCTCAGACAACATGGGATTCAGGGATCATTTAGATTCAAGGTTATATCAACAGAGCCCCTCCTCGGTTTTACATATTACCTCTTTTATGAAATCAATTAGAAGCAAAAGGGAGTGCAAGAATGCTCAAAGAGAATGTTCGGAAAGGTATTAAGGTCAATGGAACTATTCCTTTTCCAAATAGATTTCCAAAACTTCTGGTATGAAACCTTGTTCTGGGAGAAATTACTTCTGAGGATGACAGCAAGCTCATTAGACAGTCTGCATTAGCCACCAGAGAGAATCTATTCACATTTTCAATGTGTCAATAGACTGAAACCTAGAGCTGGGAACCAAAGCTCCAAAACTGCTGTCAAAATCAGGGTATATTTATTAAACACCCCCCTATGTCTTGAAACTGTTACAAGTCCTCTACTTGGCACTGCTCTTTGAGACCTTACTCTCCCTTCAAAGAGGAGGATCAGGAATGTAGGGTAAGATGTCTTATAATGTTGTGTTCTGGAATGATGTTTACAACAGTAGTCAAGCTGAAAGATGGTCGTTTTGAGGAAAAAATGCCCTTTGTTTAACTTCTCACTGATGTTATCAGACTCTGTTCAGCATAGCCACCTACAGCGTGGAGAGACCTGGAGATCTCAGCTGATTTAGATGTCTGATGGATTCTCTTTCTTTTCCCTTTATTTCTTCCTTTAGGCTGAATAATAGATATTTGTATCTAAAAATAAAAATATGTGATATTTTTGTTAGGCAGTGTCCCTTCCGAGCTGTGAGAAGCTCTTCCAGCACACACAAACATGCCTGTTGGAGGCTGATGGTGTTTAAGCAACTCTGGGGTTGTACGTTTACGTTTTCTTAAACTATTTTTTTCTGAACACATTTTTGGTGATGGGGGTGAGTAGGAAAACTGATGCAAGAGGTGATAAGACTTAAAAATGTTTTTAAGGTTTTGAAAAATATGTACACATTAAAATGACCTCATGGCACAACACATTCTAGATATCCACAGATAAATCCCTCTCTCTGATTATATAAAAGGTTTTTATATTACATTTCCCCAACAAGGCAAAGCTACAAATGGTCACAATTTTTGAACTGCTTTTTGCCTTTAGCAGTTCATTTTCATTGGCCCCTGCAATATGACAAATACAATTTAATATACAAATATTTAAAATCTCTAAATTACACTCATCAATAACAAAATTGTTTTAGATGGTGTATGGCAAGCACTTTGGCACACCATATATTTATAAACAATAATAGTAAAACTAAAAATAAATGAACCAGATAAAGATAGAAATATATAAATGAAACAAACCCAGACATAAACCTAATATAATGTAGATAAAGTTCATGTAAAAAGTGTTTTTAAAAATGTAACATTTGTTTCTTTTCCTGAGTTCTAACAACAAAAAAATGTCGTCTTTCAACAACAAAGTCTATACTTGAAAATTAAAGTATGGCCAGCCATTAACCCAGAACACCCCATTGCTTCACTCACTCAGCGTAACCTTTGATCAGTAGAGGATAACCCTGGAACTGAATGTTGAAAAGCAACACAGAATCTCTGTGTGGTCACTCCTTCTGGACCAGGCCCTGTGAACTCACCGCAGCAGACGACAGCTATTCAGAGACAAAAACAGAATCTACTGCATCATGCAAAACTTCACCAGCGCCCAACAATCTTCAGCCTTTACAAAACATTGCGCTCTCAGGTCAGTTTTCGGTAAGTGCCATAAATAAGGGTCGTGTTTTCCATGCCTGGTAAATGCCAGTCAGCGCTTGTTTTCTTTCACGAGTGGCAAAATAAGGTGTGTGCCACAGGATAGCGGTCCACATTGCGCAAAGGAATTCTCAATGGTTGGGTTAGAATTAGCGAGAGACACGTGGAGCCAAATGCTCCTCAGATTGCTCTCCTCAGCAACCACACACTTAATAAAGGGCCATGTCAACAGAAATCTGGTGGCCCTCTATTCTCCGCACAGAACAACCTTTGTCTCCCTAAATTACTTAACTTTGCCTCAGGGTTTTGAGAGAGAGCAAACATATAAGGGTTGACCTCCAATATAATCCTAACTGTCACAGTTCTTTGTGTTGTGTGTGTTTTTTTTGGTGTAACCGCACAGACGTCGTGAGCTCTAGCCTCAGTGAATCTGACCACAATTGGCCACCCTGCTCAAACCATGAAACATACAGAGACATTTTGCGATTCCCACCCTGACTTTATGACTGTTGATGTACGTATATCAGAGAGCTGTTTTTATAGCATTTTATATGTGCCTATAGCCTATAGCGCACGTGTAAT
This sequence comes from Yasuhikotakia modesta, assembly GCA_036877545.1. Classification (NCBI taxonomy): domain Eukaryota; kingdom Metazoa; phylum Chordata; class Actinopteri; order Cypriniformes; family Botiidae; genus Yasuhikotakia; species Yasuhikotakia modesta. The sequence continues at coordinate 57,795 of JBAJNP010001183.1, forward strand.
GCTATTCTGAGAATCATAGCTCATATTGGCTAAATGAAAGTGACGTACTCATGAAAAAGCTAAAGAAAAATGGCAACTATCACTTAAATGTATTAATTGTTTCATTTTTTGTACCAATTGTGAAGTATTGCACTCTTAAAATGAAATTCTTTAATGCTGTGTCCTGTCTATTTTAACTTGATTTATACTGATTTATACTGAAAACAACAATTTGACTCCTGTCTTTGAAGGAAACCCCGAGACTAAAGCCAGCGAAGCGCAGGGCCATTACCAGCCCTGCTGGTGTGTGCAGCTGGCAGACATGCTCTAAATAGTCCTTTAGACCACAAATTCTAAACTCATCTAGCCCACTTGTTTTCAGTTTCGTCTATAAAGTGAAAGATCAAAAATAAGTAACAGCCAATGATACAGCTTGATTTGGTTTTATTGTTTTATTTGTGTAGTGCTATTCATACGCAAACAGTATAGTGCATGTTCTTGCTAGAAAGTGTATGAAATATATTAGTTTTACATTCTAAACTATAACAATATTTGTCAGAATAATTCCAAATGGTGGGAAATCTTGAGAGGAACCGGGTCAGTTCTTCAGTGCTGGTATTAACTTGACAAAAAATGTATATTATACACGGCAATTAACTAAAATGTAAAATGATTAATCATGCGTGTTTATGTAGCTCAATTGGTAGAACACTGCATTATCAGCACAAAAGGTTATTCCCAGGAAACATTAGCCAAATGTATATATCTTGAATGCAAGTTGCTTTGGATAAAAGTGTCTGCAAAATTCCTAAATGTAAATTATTAGGTATTGTGAATAGAGAAAAACAACACAAAGGCATATTAGTGGAAGATGAGGGGCAAAACAACAGCTGTTGAAATCTCACCACTATTTCTGTCCTATATTCTGATTAATACTGCAGAAAGTTCTCAATGTTGTTTGTTGACACCAGGGAAGAGATACCTGCAGTCAGCAGGGAATTACTTTATGAATGTTGAACATAAGCTGTACAAAGAAAGACAATTCTACACACATCATCTTTGGTTCATAGTTTTGTGGACTGCTGCATAACAGTGCTGTGGTGTTTTTCATAAGGGAAAGAATTTCTGGTGAGGAGCAATGTTACACCGTCATCCATGTCCCTGCTCTCTGGGGCCACCAAGGGCCCAAATCCTCTCTACTGACAGGTGATTCATCTCATTAGTTTCTCTCTCTCTCTCTCTCTCTCTCTCTCTCTTTCTCACTCGCTCCTCACTCCCCCTCCCTCTCGCCGGGCTCCTCATTGTCTTGCGATAAGAGATGGCTCTTTGTTGTGCGTTGTGCAGGGCTGTAATTAGTGAACTGTGTGCGGGGCGTTTTTTCTCACAGAAATTCTTCAAAATTAATCAGTACTTTCCCATTGATGGCAAAAGCCTCCTGACCCCCTCCCCCTAACGCCCACCTTCTGAACAGGCTCTCTTCAATGTCAGTGCTAAAATGCATTGAGGGGGAAATTTGCTTGTTTTATGTGAAACTCATACAGCAGGCCATCGGACAGGTTGAATTTGGACAAGGTGGAGGACTAAGGTCCTAAGACCTCCAAATTACAGAACTAGACATTTTTACATGTGGTGCACAGGGTGGAAAATTATATATTTCTTTATATATTGGCATCTCATAGTTATACAAGAAATGTATACATGCATATTGTTTAAAAATTTTAGACTGATTGGAAATTTAACTTGACAAACTCTCAAGTGTTCTGTTCTGTTTCTAGGGGTTAAAGGAATGACATTTTAGGTTTTGACTCACATTAAGCATATTCATGTGTAATGAGTGACCTGATAACAAAATAAATGGTCTTTAATCAGTAGATATTTTCATTTTTTCAGCCAGTCTTATTTGTGCTTTGATTATTTCATTATTCTCAAATCTCTTTTGCCTCACTGAGAATTATCCACGTCATCTCCCATACCATGTAATTAATCAGTAAAATGAGCCACACGTATCAGGTAACAATATCATCTTAAATGACAAAACAACCTTAACATTTTTGCTATTCACAATGAGGTTTTATTACGGTTCCCAATTGGTGCTCACAGTCTTTGTTCATCTCCCTAATCCTGCTTTCACACTCACAATGTGCTGCTTGTTTTATTGAACAACTGAAGTGCTCTTTTGTTGAAGTCAAACTGCTGTGCCTGGCCTGATTTTGTGGAATGTTTCATTATGGTGCTGTTTCATACAGTAGATGTAGCTAAAGATTCATTAAACGCTATCAAACATACTAAACAAAGAGCAGATAACCTGTGTTCTGGCTTATGAGAAGGAATCATGGATGAAACATCATGTCTCAGTGTGCTGAACAGAATGTGTGAGTGAGTGTTGTTTCAACATCTCTGTCCACCTGTGACCTACAGAATCACACCAGCCAAAAACTTTATTTTAGTCTCTTGCAAATGATGAAGGAAGGAAAGTTTATCAAAGCAAAACACAATCATACACCAGGAGAGAGTAAGAGCTTTACAATAGATATGGAGAAAGGCTATATGATTAGTTTAGGATACTTAAAGACAGAAACTGAAGGGGGGAAAGGCTGTTAATTTAGCACAATATCAGGCAGGCATTTTACCTGAGGGTGACAGACAGTTCTGGAAGCCCTGATTCAACATGTGTTTTCATAAGCCAATACAAGCGATCAGCAATTGTGGCTCTTCCCCAGAGCTAATGATGTCAAGTGAATCCCTCACAAAATCCTCTTTTAAAAACAAGAGCAAAAGACCTCCCTCAAAAATTGGATGGTAAGTAAGATGGTGGGACAGGGCGAGAAGGGCTGAGAGCCTGAGAAAAAGAGGAACAAACCAAAAAGGCAAAAACAAACTGAATTGAACATGCCCTAAAAGACCTGACAAAGTCCAGCTCTCTGCACATATCATATCACTCCACAAAAAGAAAAGAGCTCATTTCTCATTTACGACACTGCTTATTGCTGGAATATTGATTTTAATTGCTGTCCTGAATTTCCTAAGCTTGCAAGGACAAGTCGTAGGTCATAGATGATTAATCAATGGAACCGAACATAATGGAGGTCTCGGAATGCACCCAAGCTGAGGGTCAAGGGTTGGACAATGTGAACGTTCAGCTACTTAGCTTCCTTTGCAACTTGTGACAAAATCTGTTTGCCCAACACCAATTAGACTGGCCTTCCATGCGCTTCACTGAATGGGTTTGACAGAGGGGGTCATCCTGCAACATGACAGCTGGCCTGAGCAGGAACAGGCAGCTCTGTGTCCCCCAAAACATAATTGGTGTCCCTTGCAACGTGCCACTTCCCAGGGGCTTGGCTCCCTGTTCTTGTGGAAGCCCTAAATGAGTGGAATCAGGGCTTAATAGGACTCTTGTTAGCTTTAAACAAACAGAGCATAGCCCCCCACTGTTCTACATGCTGCACCAAACAGCAGGAAGCCCTTCAGCGGCGCACACCCGATACATTTATGGTTCACACTGAAACAACCCTGATTCACACTGATGCAACCTTGATTCACCCAGATACAATCTTGATTCACACTGATATAACTGTAATTCACACTGATACATTATTGATTCACACTAATGCAACCTTTATTCACACTGATACAACTCTAATTTACACTCATACATTATTGATTCACACTGATACATTATTGATTTACACTGATATAACCCTGATTTATACATAAGCAACTCACAATGACACAATACTCACTGCTTGACAAACACAATCAAACTGAACACATTACTAATATAACTGCACTGATTGCTATACTACAACAAGGGTTGCCAATGTCTTACTTATCACACCAAATTGAGCTCCTTTATAAACAAAGCACTTTGAACTATTTCATATCATTAGACTGTAATATTTTATATGGCTTATACAATTTTTTATTAAGCATTAAGTACTGCTCCTTTGAAGTCTAAGGCTTTTCCTACAATAGAAATGCTTTAACAACAAAACACATCACAAAGCTCACATTAGTACTGTTAATGTGTTTAAAGTCAAACATGTAGAGCAGACTGCTCTGAGACAGACATGGACACACTACTAACCTTTGATTACCTACCCACTTACAGACACACACACCTTTCTTTCAACACTTGACTGCTCGGATGGTGTTGTGTTAGCAGTCGAGAGTGTTTGAGTAGGGTGAAAAGGTCAAGGTGAGACAGAGCTCAAACCAAATACAAAGCCCTCAGAAGTTCAAACCTAGCAATGACCCTACACATATTACTCACTTGCTACAGGTTCATACAAAATAGAAACATGACATTCTGGCCCAGTATGGTAACGCACACTTGGAATTTGCATTTAACACATCCAGTTAGGGCACACACATTGAAGTAGTGAGTTTTGAACACACACCTGAGGCAGTGGGAAACACTGCAGCACATCTGGGAAGCAACCTGGGGTGCAATTGGGGAGAGCAAGGTGCTTTGCTCAAGGGCACCTCAGTTGTTTCCTGCTGGAATTTGGAGTCCAACTCTCTAACCAGCAGGCCACAACTACCCCAGAATAACATATGTTGCCCCTGCAATGCTCCTGCCTTTGTGTTAACAGTAAATGGTACCAGGAAGTCATATGGAGCCAAGGGCCCCCGTCTCTACCCCATGGGCTTACTTTAGGTTACAATCCATCACTGTAACAGGGCATGCACAGGTTAGGTTTCTTTTTAATGGAACTGATGAACAGCTAATCAGAACTCAGCAGCGGAGGAACTTAGGCAGGCAGGAGCCGGTGGGATCAGGGGACAGAGGGGACTTGAGAAATGCCACCAGAGATGTATTGTGATCTCGCAGCTGCCTTCGATCTCCAAACCCAGAAGCTCAGAGCAGTGGGCATTCCAAACAAAGAGCAGATTTTAAAATGTAATAAAGATGCATTGTCTTGGCCTATTAAAGTTGTCACATAAAGCATAATCTATCTGGTTCATTGGTTGTTTTGCAGATTTGGTTTATTTACAATGATTCTTTTGTTACAGGGTGAAAAGTCTTCCATTTCTCCAGATTTGTGTGTGTGTTTTCCATGTGTCTATAAACCAGACCTGGCCCTCATCTCTCCTCTGCATCAATAAGAGTCCACTAATGATTGGGGATGGATTAATCATTGGCCTGCTGTGGACTCTGTTGACAGACTCCTTCTACTGCCCTGCATCTTATCAAAGCCGCCTGGAATGTGCTGTCTGCAATGAAACGGCTTGTCCCCCCACACTATTCCACCCCTCGCTCAAGAAACTTGACACATAAAGCAGGGCAGAAGCTCACCTGATCTCACCTGTAACCCATTTCACATAACCCATGCATTAAATCAGAACATCAAATCAACAACAGATGGAACACAGGGTGGGGACTATTTTGACAAATAAGTCCCTAGTTACCAGAAATAACCTGCAACAGTTCTGTGCCTGAGATGAGTAGAATCTTTATTGATTACTGTAAATTGTATCCACCATTCTTTTTACATTTACATTTATGCACTTGGCAGATGCTTTTATCCAAAGTGACTTACAATGCATTTAGGCTTTATTGGTATGTGTGCTTTGTGCTGGTAATTTATTATGACTGGAATACATTTTAATTACCTTCTTACACAGAAGCTAGTTTTAACGGCACAAATAGATGTTGCATAAAATTACTTTGTTTAGTCATAATTCTCAAAATATTTTAACATACACAATACCATGATCTAACATCAGTGTTTTTCAGACGGGTCTGGGTCCCACTAGGGAACCTTAGCAAACTTCCAGGGGGACCTAAAATATGACTTAAATTATTTTAAATAGGACAAAACATGCATTAACGTAAACTAACTAAAACTCAATATATACATAAAATTCTATGCAAAGGGCTGGAATTTATTATTGGGTAGAAATTGTATTATAAATTTTGTATTTAAATTTAGTTTAGTTAAAACGTTGAAGGGGCCAAAACGACTGAGAATCACTGCTCATTATGTTTGTTTATTACATCAGTTACATCATCACTTGGCTTGCAGTCCTCAAGAACTCATATATTTTTAAGTTGTCATTACATATACCTGGCAAGGTTAAATTTAAACAATTGCTAAAAATATTCTTCGGCCAATCAAAACACAGATACAGTGCAGTAATTCTGGAATGAGGTCACAGGTGTATGTTTATTTAATAATTTACAACAACTTTGAACAAAGCCAATCATAATTAAGGGCCAGAACCATCAATGTTTGCCCCAGGTTGTCCAGGAGAGTGACAACCAGAGGTTTGCATGCACACACAAGACACACAAATACAATCACACAATACAGCATGATCACACACAGACACACAAACACATTTTGACTGACAGATAACTACAGGGGGGAATTCCCACACCCTGTGCAATTTGTAGAAAGCCCAGCATGAATGTACGCTCACACATGCATGCAGACATTAATGTATGTGTTAGAACACACACACCTTAAAGGAAAATTTGCTGCATTTTTATAATAATTTTATTTAATATATTTTCAAAGCATTTCTCTATGTATAGATGTCCCCCAAAAAGGTTTTGTCAAGTTTATTTATGGGTATAAATTTGCCATGAAAATGGCATGCGCGCACACACACACACACACACACACACGGATTTGATAATACATCATCCTCCCTCTTTTAATCTTTCTTTCTTTCTTTCTTTCCTTTTTTCTCTTTCTGTCTGCGTCTTAAAGATCCAAAGCTTTACTTTAAATATTGATTTAAATTGAAAAGATTTTGAATTGGAAAGATTGCATTCCATTTGCTTGCTTTACAGAAAATCTCTCGGTCAGTCTCTATCAATTTTTTTCTCTCTTTTTATTGCTTTTTTCTTTTGTTTTTTTCTCATCCATCAGTAAGAACGGACAGCTCGCTAATGAACGAAACTGAACAGAGTACAGAGGCATTATCCTAAACTTCTCATCCATTCAAAACAGATTCTAGTTTAATGGCTTGGGCCAGACAATGGCAGAAGAAAATAAAGCTCAAATGAAAGGGCCATTACACACTGCAATAACTGAGAAGAGATGCTATCTCCTCAGGATGATATTCCAAACCTCTTGGGAAGCCGATAAAGGACCTTTCCATGTTGAAGAGTGTCTACCTTTTTGTTTTAAATGCTGGATTGAGTTACAAAGAAGACAGAACAGGTTATATAGTTGACTTAGTGTGTAAGCAGGGAGGTAGAGAGAGTTTGAAAGTAAAAACAAACTCTACTGTAGAAGAAACTAGGCTGAAATAGTCAGACCACCCCTACAGCGTTTGGAGTCCACACCTCTAAAGAGAATCAGGGTGCTTTCAAAACCATGCAAATAATTTATGCAATCTGAATTTAATTCTGCATGTGTTTTAATTAAATTGTAATTAAATTGTTAAAATAATAGTCCACTGAAAAATGATGTCATTGTTTACTCACTCTTATGTTGTTCCAAACCTGTACTTACTTCTTTAGAACAAAAGTGAAGTTCTTTTGTTGAATATACCTATAATGCAGAATTCTCTTTCTGTTCCTAAATTCTTAAAATGACAAAAACGCTTTGAAACCTCATGTTTTCATGTCAATTTAAACTTAAGATGTGTTGTGCCAAGATAAGGTTATATCTTGGTAGCAGTTACATCTTTTAAAATCTGTGCCTGCATACTATTTAGTTCAAAATGGTCATTTAAAAATCTAAATCGTCATTTTTTGAATTACAATTTAAATGATTTGTTTTATTTTTGTTTCTCCTCCAGGAAGCTCATATGGAGTCAGAACTCAGTAGGTTCCGTGGAGGCAGATAACAGTAAGACACTTTGTGCTGCTGAGGGCATTATCTGTCTATCAAGAGACTTCAATCACGAAGAAGCTTCGCCCGAGTGCTGATAAAGCCGCCTTAAGCAGAAACCCACCACTCTCTGCAGTGTAAAAAAAAATCTCACTTCATGCGCCATCACTCAAATGCTACATGTAAAAAGTAGAGAAACATTCTTATGTTTTATAGTCTGGGGAAGTACCTACAGGTGTTGCTGTGCAAATATCATACTACCACATGTTCTGAAATTATTACAGTAGAGGTTCTGCATGACAGAGCTTGGCCCTGGAACGACAACAATATCAAAGTCAGAAGAAATCAGCTAAAACAATAACAAGCAATGACATACTGATCCTTATCATTTATTCTGTAGCATCTGATGTTACCTGTGAGGATTATCAAGGTCTTAGTTGTGAGGTAAAAGGGGTTGTGACGTTTACAAATAATGTCCTTCAACAGCAAAAGGCAAAAATATCTTTTTGGCTGTGAAATGGCTGTAAAACTTATAATATTATAGTTTAAACATTACAGTTAGTACTACAGTTTAAGATGGAGAATGACACTTGAAATGTTAAAACTGGATCTCATGATAATTAAGTAATTCTACTGACAAAAGCACATATGGTTTGTGTCTCTGGTTTATATGAGGATACGTCAGGGTAAAAGAAGGTTATTCTGTGCGTAATTGTGAGAGGGTGTGTGTAGCTGTACACATGTAAATACATTTTTGACATGAAACACCTTTTGGAAGTTGGCGTGTCCTGTGGATTATGCTGTACTCCATCTAAAACATACAAAAAAGGCAATTGCAATATTTGTTATGCATGCAGATTCACTGACCACATGGAGTATTTTGCCTTTAAAAGCATGCTATAAGGACCATTTACATTTATTCATTTGGCAGACGATTTTATCCAAAGCAACTTAACAGTGAATTCAATGTATACATTTTTTAATCAATACTTGCATTCCCTGGGATCGAATGCACAACCTTTGTGCTGCTAACACAATGCTCTACCAGTTAAGCTAAAGGAAGTAAGAAGAAATTTGTGAATGTCTTAAATGGAAGAATGAACAGATATCAGACATACAGGTCCTTCTCAGAAAATTAGCATATTGTGATAAAGTTCATTATTTTCTGTAATGTACTGATAAACATTAGATTTTCATATATTTAGATTTATTTCACACAACTGAAGTAGTTCAAGCCTTTTTATTGTTTTAATATTGATGATTTTGGCATACAGCTCATGAAAACCCAAAATTCCTATCTCAAAATATTAGCGTATCATGAAAAGATTCTCTAAACCAGCTATTAACCTAATCATCTGAATCAACTAATTAACTCTAAACACCTGCAAAAGATTCCTAAGGCTTTTAAAAACTCCCAGCCTGGTTCATTACTCA
>JBAJNP010001184.1:0-37057 GCA_036877545.1 Yasuhikotakia modesta
GAGTAGATATATATTAAAATTTCAACATTCTGAGAGACATGGCCAATTTCATTTAAATTCCAATTGACAAATTTAAAAAAATGTAGGAATTTTTCCCAACCTACAGTAGCAGGATTGTTTTAACTAACAACTGATTGAGAATTCCTCCCTGGAATAAACATTCTCCTGGTCTCTCTCCTTGTGTTTGGCATAATGTGGATTAGGCACTAAGGGCAGACAGCGCTCTGTCGCTGGTCCAGGCTCGCCATACACGTGAGGTTCAGGAACTAAGGGAACAGGTGGGGTCTGGTACCCAGGAGCATCTGACTCAGCTGCAAAGGCAGCTGGACGAGCAGCAGCGCAGAACGCAGGACTTAGAAGATCTGCTACGCTCTCAGGCCAAACAGTCCAGTGTTCAGATGGGCCTTCAGCAGGTACACCTGTTGAATAAGTCATGCATGCAAGGGCTTGTCACATTTTGGCTTTGAGTAATTTACATTTATCCCTGATTTTGTTTTATTGAATATTTATTATAAACAACAGGAGCAGCATGAGAAGTTAATGGGAAGTATGCAGGAACGTATGAGTGAGGTTGAGGCCAAGCTGAAGAACACACGTGTTGTACTACATGAAAAAATTAACAAGCTAAAAGAACAGGTACCCTTACAGCACAACACAATGCTGTTACACCCAGATTTAGACAATGATAAACTGAAATTAAACTGTAGGTATTTTGGCAATAAATATTTAAATAAATAAAAGTAATAAAGATTTTGAACAATATTAGGCTATATTGGTGTGTCCTGACCCCATAATGCTTTGAATGGTGCCTAGATCTGCTCAAATCAAAATAGAGCTGTTAAAAATCATTTGAACATGTTGCATTGTGGGATACAGAAGTCCATAGTGGATCATGGACATTATGGCAGATGTATTGTCTAATGTTTTGTCTAGTGCTTTGACAACTTTTATCCCGACAGCTGGCCAAAAATACCAAGTCAGATCTGCTGCTGAAGGACCTCTATGTGGAGAACTCTCAGCTCATGAAGGCTCTTCAGGTGACTGAGCAGAGACAGAAGAATGCAGAGAAGAAGAACTTCCTTCTGGAGGAGAAAGTGACTGCCCTGAATAAACTGCTGCGTAAAATTACTCCAGTGTCCGTCACTGCTTAGAGCTGCTTCCTGCACTAAAGACTTCTGCTGTTGTATTAGACCAAGTCCCACCCCAGTGCACTTTTGTCTTGGTGCAAATTTTTTATGTAAAAGCAGTAAACAATCATAGTATTAAATTAAAAGCACAAATAATGCAAGTATCACATTTGCTGTAACGATGTCATACTTCAATAGTGCTATTTTTAACAGTACAAAAAGATAAGCAAGTTAAGTTTTATGGCCTCAGAGGCAAATACCAATGAAGAGGTTTTTGTAGTACAAGAACACTTTATTTTTCAAGGACACAGCATTTGTGTACATTACAAATCACATTTATTTTTGTTTACTGTGATATAGGGTACAAACTGAAAGCATTGTCTGAAATCTGTGGATCATTTCAGGCTTAAAGTATTTAATAAAAAAATACAGTTTTGATGCCCACTTGGTGCAATACCCAAAAGTACAGTATTCATCCAATGTATAGTTTTGATACAAATGCTATGAAATTGCACAATTTCTAATGATGATGCACTAATGTCCAGAACTGTTTTTAGTGAGAGATAAGACAATGTGTGGCTCCACTGAATTGTACATGCATCATAATGTGTTATTACTGTAAAGAATTTGTCCAAGTAAAGTTTCACCTGTGTACACATGCCCTGTCTGTGTGCTTTGATAAATGAGATAACTGATGTTTAAATGAGTCAACAGAGGGAAAGCTATGACAGGATGTGTTTGTTTAAGATATGACATGCTCTAAAACACCCTGACGAATAAGCTGCTCACATTTCCATCTGGGCAGAAAGTGCTGTGAAGAGAAACGGGACAGAATGTTTAAAAGCAAAATAAAACTGTCTAATGTAAAGATGCTAGACTAAAACTACCTGGCTATTTTTCTTCAACAGAATTACTGTGCCATCATCCACTTCAAACTCTCCATGGTCTTTCAGACAGCGCACCTGACAAGAAAATGAAAGTTATATCAGAAAACTAAAAACATTTTTGTCCTTTAAGCATTTTCATTGCACCATCATTTTCATTCTTTTTATTAAAAATGTGCTTAATTGTTATAAGGAACGTTTCAATACAATCATTTCTTGTTGATATCTTACAATTATGGTTACAGGACACAACTCACATCTGTCTGACCACTCACCTCAATGTATAAACTTTTAGGGGGCTTCATGTCTTGTGTTATGTCCAAACCTTCCTCTCCCCCAAGGGACCTCATATAGGTTGCCAGAGATTTCTTGTACTGATTAAACCACTCCATCTGCACACAATGTGTATGCTGTATCATTCTGCTACACGGTACAAAGCAATGAATGTGTACTAAAACTAAAACACATGACAATCAATCCAACCTCTTCAGCACACATGTGAAATCTAATGGTGGTGGGCAGTACGCTTCCATACTCCCATCTGAGCGCACGGATACGTAAGAGGCGATCGTACCTGTGGAAAGAAGAGGACAACTGCAGCTATCAGCTCTTTTAATTCATTACGTACCCTAGATGAACAACGGGAAAACACATTTACAGGTATGCAGCAATACAACGCTGGTTCCTCAACAGGCAGCTGTGGCGAAACTTGATAGATGGGATCAACTCACTCTTGCCTTCCGTCTTTGCTTCATTTCTTAAAGAATCACACACAGTTTATAGAGTTATATTATGTTATATTTTATAAAACAACAGCACCGTGAGGTTGCACAGGGACTTACACATCACTCTGATTCTGTTCATACAGCGCTTTCATTTCCTCCAGGACTTGTCGAATACCGTCTTCCTGTTGGAAATGCAAGACGAACAGGCTATGACTTCATACTGAGATGTAACTTCATACTAAACCACATCCAAGTGTTACCGTGTTGTAACTATGGCAAGATGATTAAGTTACAGTTTACGACAGCTTTCCGTTATTACACGCCGCAGTGTAAGAGCTGCACAAAGTTTCCCTTACATTAAACGCGGGTAGCTGACCGTCGCCCATCCGATGAAGTTCTCTGATGAGCTCCACTGCTTTCTCGCAGAACATTCTCGCTATACTCCACAAGAACAGCGTCGATTGCGTGGCGGTTAAATATTTTGCTAGTAAATTCAGGCTAGTCGATTTTCGCGGGGTTTTTTTTGTTGTTATTATCACGTGACCTTTAAAGTTACTACGGAGAGTCACACGGGACATATTTAGTTCTGACTCGCATGTGAACTGTACGCAGGCTTTCACAACATTACTGAATTTGTAATACAGCCATGCAATAGTTTGCCTTGACAATTAAAGATTATAGTAATTATTTAACAAAGAGTATAGTAATAGTAATAAAGAAAAACACATACTACTAAATTTACTCAAATTAACAACCCATTCATGTGACTGAAATCACTGCAAGAGTAAGTGCTACGTTTGAATAAATGATAGTTTTGCTTTTAATTAAAGTATTAAAACGTGAACCATGTTTTATTGAGTCAAGATCTAGAGAGTACACTGACTTTTTTGTTGTATATTTTATTTGCTTAAATTAAGTGTTGCTATATAATAATATTTGTATAATGATTTTATACATCATTTCATAAGTGTATCTTACATATTACATATTTTATTACTAAAAAAGTGCAATTGAGATAATCGAGTACATGCTGCCACCTAGTGGCGCTACATACAAATAAAATGTCATTTTCTCATTTCTCGAGGTTTGCGTTTTTGGAGTACGACATATATTTTTTTACTGGTAACTTTACTGGTAAAAATCGAACCATGACTGTAGAATAGTAAGTATTCATTACTGTTGGGTAGACATTTATAGAAACTCCCATGCCATTATTTTAATAATTTAATTTTCCATGCCAGTGTATTATTGTGGTATATTGTCATTTCAGAAAAACCCTGTGGACTGTGGTTGGTATCTTGGCCAGAACCAGTTATGCTGCAAGTCAAAAGTCTGGCCATGTGTACTTTCTGCAATACAAACACAGACACAAAACAATGTTGGCGTTTTGGGCTTTGAAGGACTTGAATGTCATTGAAGGGCCCAGGCTAAAACTATAGAAACCACTCCTCACTCAGTCAGTCAGAAATTGAATGGGTCTGCAAGAATAAATGAGTTAAACTGAAAGTTTTGTTTTTGCAACACAACAGAAGAAAAAGCTAAGCTGTAAATTGACTGATCACTACATTCCGAAAAGCTGCTTTATATCAAATAGTCATTTGTTTTACTTATATGGTACTACCACTATTTACCTATATGAACAAGGAAAACATGACCAGATTTTTTTTGCAACATTAGTTCTCTCTTTACCAATGGAGATATGATTCACTCGCAACAATTTAGACTTTCAATGAGTGTCCACACATTTATTTAATAAAAAATTTAATTGAGTTCATATACATTTTTGTAAGAAATTTACAAAGACACACATTTTTTTCAGAGGCTACATTGAACCTAGTGGAATCACATTTTTATGCATAAAAACATTAATTGTATCATATTTTACCTTTATGATGCAATGTTAAAAAGTCCTTAAAATTCCAATATTAATATCAATCAAATAATTTAGTCAAAAAGAGAATTTTTACGATACATCATTTTCTGTGTTGATTGGTGGTCATTCCATTTTGCCTTATTGACCCCTTATGCATCTTAGATTGGTGTGCTATAAACTGTAAGTAACTGATGTAAAGCACTGTAATTTACCCTTCTTTACAGTGTGGGAACCACAGAGTTTATTGGTGTGAGCTAGCTAAATGAATAACACCCAAAGGCGTTTATGAGGGGTGCAAAAAGGGAGATATCATTTCCTTTGGAACAGGAGTCAAATGAAGTCACGCTCTGTGCCTACTCCATAGTTTGATTGGGACGCCCCCCAAACTGCGGATAACAGTATAATTAACAGGGACAGCTGCAGATATGCTTTCTCAGTCAGCCGCCACAGCACAAACTCTGTTGGGCCTGAGCCTAAACCGATCTCAGCAAATCAGCTTTTAAAACCATAGAAACAGTTCACAGCCATATCAGTGTCTTGTGCTGCGACAGGTGGTCCCTACAGTCCCCAATTAAACCACCCCCTTTTCATGCTATCTCGAGGTTTATCTCGAGGCTGCCAACCATCTTAATAAAGCCAGACTCACATTTAAACCTGAGGACCTGTATGTAATATCTAAGGTACAAACATCCTCTGCTTGCTTTGTATTTTTTAGAACCATATAAAATCCCACGTACAGACTCAGACATGTTCTTGACATGCAACGGTATCCCATAAACCTCTGGGGCTTAGGATGTTGTCACTGTGGTGCTTAAAAGATCTCAGATGGTTGCAGGCAACAAAGTCTCGGGTACCTTGAAAAAGGAGCAGAGTACAAAACAAAGAGAGACCACGATAAACACAATAGAGCAATGAGTGACAACAAGGATGAAAAGGGTCACTGGGATTTATCTGGTTTCTCACAGCATGACTTGAACAGCATGCGTCTAAAGAGTTTCAGCTATGTAGCTTTGGCTCCTTCAGTCTTTCTCATCGACTGGATCAAACAGAACTGATTCAGCTGTGGGCTCCACTCACATCTCACTGGCCATGTGAGCCCTGATGTCACCCCCACTATTAAACCCTTCCAGCTGATTTCTGAAGGAACCTGCTGTCTGAACTTATAAAAGAGGGGTGCTTGTCTGACAGTACTGATCCAGAAAGCACTCTGCTGCCCCGGCACAATGATTCAGTTAGTCACTATTGTATATAGTCAGGTTGGGTCAAGCCATTTTAATTTATATAGCGCTTTTACTGTATAGATTTATTTAAAGCAGCTTAAAGAAAATAATTTCCTAGTGTTAGCAAGCCAAAGGTGACTGTGACAGAAACCAACTCCATATACAAATTTGCTTCACATCCATTCTGTCTTATTATAGCATCTGTATTAGTATTATAGCAATATACTCTAGAAGCGACTGCTAGGGTTATTATACATGCCATGCTTAACATATAATATAATGCAATAGAAAATAAATTACAACAAAACTAAGGACTGTAATTTACTGTCAATATTATAATGTTACTTTATAACATTTGTACAGGTAAATATTCCTTTATTCCTCTCAAATGCCATCAGTTCACTGTTTGTAAAACAATGTTATTGTTACAGACTAAAATATTCTTAGATGTATACATATAATTCTGCACTTAATCCACATTGATTATATTACTGAAAACAAACTGCACAACAATGTCTTCAATAATTAAAATAATCAAAATTGACTACTGATTGTAGTTAAATTTCTTTGCATGGTTAAATGAAGGTGGTACTTTGTATGTCGATGTGAGCTGCGTGTGAGCCACTAAATGATATCTGTGACCTTGACTGATACAGCTAGCTGTACTGTTTACTGTCTGGGTGAATTTTTACTCTGATGACAGATGTCCTGATCTGAATGGCGTCTGTTGTGGAAGGCCATTAACTCTAAATAAATACTTCAGAAGACTTCATTATGCGTGCTTGAAGACTGCCAAAACATTTGGTGATACAACTTTATTATTCAACATGTCATACATTCATCTGATATAATTACGAGCATTTCTTGTTTCATCTTGCCTTGATCTCAAATATTGAGACCATGTGGGCCACCTGAGCTCCAACAACTCGCTCGTGATTTGCTGTCTGTGTTTAGGGTATCCACCCCCCAGTTTTCAGTCCCCACATATGCAGTTCACATCCCAGCTGTCAACATAAGGTGGATGGCAAATGAGTGTGTTTAAATTAAAGGGATTTGAAAGCACTTTATTTCGTTCACACTGTTCAGCATGAATCATTAAATATGTTGTTATATCTTACACCTGTCAACAAGCCAGTTCTCTTTTTTGTGAATATATCCATGGATTATAAATCAGGTTATTCTAGTTCCCTTGTAATTAGACGCTTCCATAAATTGTTTGTTTGCTGGGACTTTCTAACAAAAAGACTTCAAGAATTTAATACATCTTGGTGAATGTACTGTAATTGTAAAAGTGCTACAGTTAAAAAATGATAATTTTATCTGGTTTGATGTTGTTTAGAATTTTATGGCCACTGTGACTTTTAAAAAGTGTTTCCCAAGATAAATCATCAGAGAATCATCCATGTTTCCATCACCTGGCACTTATGACCACAATAAGAGTCAATATATAACTTAATGATTACATTTAAGTAACTTTTAAGATAATTAGGATGCTTAAATCCTAATGCTTAAAAGATGCTTAAAATGATAGAATCATGACATTATACAAATAAATGGCTAGTGTAATTAAATTATATATTTATTAATCATATTTTTAAATTATGATTACTATCACCAATTTCTGTAATTGATAATAAATTATAGAAACAGTAACATCTGTAAATTGATTACCAATTCATTTTCTTAATATATTGCTAGTTTATTATTTTAGAAATAACAAGTCAATTACAATTATTAACTTGTTAAATACAAATTAATTTAGGAATAAGAATGCATTGTTTAATTTAAACAAATGGCATATAATAAACATAAAAAATATACTATTACTATTTTCAAGCATACTAAGTCAGCACTGTAGTAAAAGCAAGTGAAATTCTTCTAAAATTGGAATGAAAATGAAAAACCTTTTAAACTATTAAATACAAATTAAATAAAAACTCCTTGTGTCCCATATATTGATTTTTCTGTATTAATCAATTTGTTAATATGTTAATATATTTAGTTAATAATTAACAGACCTAAGTTGTTAAACAGTAAGTTTAGGGGGAAGAAATTAAAGCTTTTGTATACAACTTTTGGTCCTTTTTGAACTTTCAAAGTCCTAAATACAAGAGCTAGTATTAAAATGAAAAGAAATGAATGAATCTCTAGAGACTAACGACAGTCTCCACAGTGCTGTAGCAGTCGATGGTATAACAGAGTTATACATTACCAACAGATGGCAGCATAATGCATTGAGCAAACGTGCTCTCGGTGGAAATATTCTGAATGAAATCAAAAGTCATAAAGAAATGATTGTTTAACACTCTTAGTTTATAAAAATATTGTTTGTTTTCAGCATTTTAAATTCCAGCACATGGGACTCATTCTGATTAGGCGCCACTAGGCTTAAATGATTTAAGCAAATAGGATATAGATATATGGGTTAATTGACTCTTTGTTATTGTAAGAATGTCATAATAAAAGTGGGCACGCATGTAAAAGTGACAAATTGCAAATTGCAAAATTGCAAATTGTCAATAGTACATTTACAGAAAGTAAAACGATTTAGGCGTAGGCTGTCATTTTTACTAGATGAGATACCTAAATGGCTATTTTGTAATTGGTGTCAAGCCCAGGATAATCCTATTTGAAAATATCCTGAAGGTATTTTAGTCTTTGTGATATGTCTGCGCAAGTACTGGTTTATGAAAGGTGTCTGGTGTATTGTAGGACAAATGGGTGAGGTCAACAGCTCTGTCAGGACTCAGTGGTTTTGACTGATGTGCATCTGTAGCCGCAATGACTTATTCATAAGTGAATACCTAAGAACTGCTTCAGATTTGCGTAATTCATAGAAAGTAAAGAGTTACGCACGAGAGTTATATCTTAAAGGTTAGGTAGTTATTTTAATATGCAAATGTTTAAGCCATCGCCTGTCATTGTGTCTTATTTGCTTTGGAGGTAGACTGTATCTGCACCTCACCTACAAACAGAATCTAATGATTGCTAGAGAGACAAAAAGGGAAATTACATGCAAGATGAAGCAAACTGTCAGGATAAAGGGATGAGTTCAAAATAACTGGCAGCTGCTTTAGAATTTACCTCTGGAATTTTAATCCTGCTTGTGTATTACAGTTAGGGGTTTGGACTATAGAATAGAAATTTCTTGGGGGCAGAAAGTTTTTTTTCTGTGTAACGTGATAGAAGAACAATAATTCAGACCTTAGTAATGTAGTACTTTAAATTTTAGTAAATTAAATACAAACATTATGTTAGAGTAATCCACACATGAAAAAAATGAACAAGGCTCTTCCTCAGCACTTTGACCAAATGCTTTAGTTCAGTTTAATTTGGCCAAAGTATAGCAAAACATTTTTTGTTGTTGTCATAAAAATATCTGATGAAACCTGGTTTGATAGCACAGGCAGGTGTGTGAAAATATAAGTAATTGTAAGAGAAAAGCTGTTTGCTTGTTTCCTGCCAGCAGAGAAATGGGCGTTAGACGTTGTGTGGTCTGTGAATTTACACCTGCCCCAGGCATCGGTGTGTGGGGTTATTCAAACCATTTCTGTTGTATCTATTTTCTGAGATCTGTCTAACAGGCTGCAGACGACTTTTGACTAATCATGTAATGGCAGATTAGCAGCTGCAAATACTGTCGTTTCTTAGTTTAAAAAGTTTAGGAAGTTGTTCAGACAGAAAGAATTTTGACTGTAAGCAGTCTCAGGCTCCAGGTGTCATTTTCAGTCTGCTATATGGTTTAAGCAACAATGCAGCAGAATTAGTCCTAGTGAATTAGTGAATTTTCCAGTCTGGCACTTTCAAAGGTTTATGCAATAGCAAGAGACAGAAGTGTGTGAACACAACAGAATTTCTGTTTGAAGTATTAATGGTTAAACCTCATGTATATTCATTATGTTTGGGTCTGCTAGAAAGGTCCCAATGCTGTCAGCCAAAGTAGTGACTTTGTTTCTGTTCGGGTTCTGTAAAATTCATTTCAAAATGTACAATAAAGCAGCTATCAGGATAGTTAATAAAATACATATCAGGAGCGCACAGCTATACTGCATACCCCAGAATTCAATGCATTTATTAATCTTCAAGAGGACATGGGAAGGATGTTAAGCTGAAATTTCATTTATAGCCAGGTCTCAGAAAAACTAGAGAAGTTATGAAGGTAATGCTAAATGTTTAATCATTTAAAGGCAACAAATGGGCCTTTCTGGCACCAAACATTTCTTGAAAGTTAAAATATTTGAGAGTTAAATATGCTGTATAACTGATAACTGATTTTAATAGAACAGTTTAAACAATTCATTGTTATATGTAGCAAATACCAGATAACTTTGAATTCCATTGAGAAAACCAGAGAGTTTTTCTCATTTTTTAAGTCAAATTTTATGATGAACTTTCACAATAATGGGAAGATTTCAAGCATTCATTAAATATACTTAGCATTTGGCACACCGTGCAAACAGGTCATGAAACAAGAATTACTGAGACAAGAGAGGCTCCATCTGCCTCTGATCAATTTGTCTTGTTAATAAGTCTAGAGAGTCAGCCAGGCAGACTTTAATTTCTTTAATCCTCATTTGGAACATAGTATAAAAAGACATGACATTTCTTCAGTCTAGCTGTCTGTGTGTTTTTATTTTCAACACTAATTATTATAACAAAGGCAACCTGTTCAGACTTCAATTACGTTTATCCAATTTTCAGTTTTAATTTCATCCCTGTGCCCCATGACATGGATTCCCTGTAACATAGACTGAAAAAAGAGGAATCCTAATTAAACCATCAACTTCCAACAATATATGCAATTACTAAATTATGGCAGCAGCTCCTGATGGGAAATGGCACATCATTTAGAGTCTCATATAAGGGATGAGTTTTAATTATAAGCGCTTCATTATTTCAAAAGTAGTAATTCTTTGTGTAACAACTTTCATAATATCCTGTTCTTGTAGTCTTGAAATGGTGTTTGGTTCTAAAATTATTGTAATAAGTTATGATTATATTCTGGCAGTAAACTATTTGATTTGAATTTACAAAAGCAATTATTTATGTTTTGTAAACCCTAATCCTGCTTTTCATAAGCTACATTCATTTACAATCTGCTCTGGTGTAAATTATGCATAAAGTCATAAAACGGAAGAAATTAAAGTTGAAAGATCGTATAAGTAGTAATCAATTTAATTTTGTGACGTTCTGTCAATGTAGCTTGGAAGACAAACGCAAAATATCACAAAGCCCTATGAGCATGCAAGTGCTATTTTTGTCTTTCAAATCATTTTAAACTGACTTTATTTGCGCAGTTCCTGCTAGTTTGCATGGTGTCATGCTTGAATAAGGGGACTGTAGCAATGCCTCACCAGTCTCTGATTGATGTTTGGGTGCCATTGTAGAATAATTATCTTGTTGAAAAATATAATGTAGACCTAAATTCACAGCATTCACAATAAAATAAAATGTAAACAATATAATATTAAGGCTTCTTCAATGTCTATAATGTCATACTTTATTCACTCTGATTTCAAATGCGAAAATCTATCTAGCCTGATTGTGAATAAATCAATTCTTTAAATAAAATGTTGACATGGTACATTGATTTTTCTGTATTAATCAATAGCAGGTTTATAGATTTTCAGGTTATGCCCATTTAAATGTGTTTTCTCTTCAGTTTATGGTTTGTTTTGAGAGGTAAACCGAGGATATTTACCCTTCAGTGAGGTATTGATTTAAAGCACTTAGTGTGGATCATCAGTGTGACCTTTCCTCACCTGCAGTCACTGTCATTGTCTCAGATGGATAGACTTCAGTGCTTTCATTCTGTGATCATTCTTTGTATAGAATGATGAATTATTTTAACTTCCAGAAAGGCTGTAATCGTTTAATTGTCATGCTGTTGTTTGATTTGACTTTGTTGTATATATTCTCTTTAACAGAAAACATCAAATTTACAAGCATCAAATGCTCTTGCAAGGTATGGTGTGTAAAATTGTAAGTCCCTCTTGTAGTAGACAACAATGACTATATCTGTAAAAATATTACATATTTGTGTAACTCAATAATATCCTGAATTCATATATAGAGGTAAAATTCAGATTTTTTCATGCCTGTGGCCAACCTGCAAAAGCACATTTTAATAATGCTCTTGTTTTCTTTAAACAGACACTATATGTACTTTTTCTTGAAAATATGTAATTTCCCATGGTAGAAACACTATACAGTTTTGTGTAATGAGATTACAAATGCAACTGTGATTTTTAATTTCAAAATGAGTAAAACAGGCAAATCCTGTTTGGTTGACATGACTGAGGTTTTTAAAGGTATAATTGAAGACTGGGTGCTGTATTTCACAGAGCAAGCTTCTCTGTTGTCACTCTCTGGACGGATGTGTCCTGCACAGTTATGTAATCTTGGCAGAATTCCCTCACAAGTTCAAGGTACCGCACCAAGAATTCCCGTGTTACTGGATAGTGAGTGGCGCTTTATGGAAGTCCCTCCAAGACTGTAGGTCAAACAGATCAGTGACAGTTCAACAAGAATATCTCTATCGCTCTATCTCCTGCTCTCCCTCACTGACAGTTCTGTTGTATAATGTTACTATGGATCTGAGGTTGTGTTGCTTTGGTGTCACAAGGATTTTGTGTTTGCTTTTGACCAGGTTGGTGTGAGCCAATGTCACGAGCTGATTCCAAAAGTCATCATTTGGATAGTGACCTAAACCCTTTGTCATTCGTTTTTCTTTTTAAAGAAAAGATTAGTCTTTCCTTTATAGCATGGGTAGTTCATAAAAACAAATAACTGTGACTTTTATTTTTTTAATGAGACAAAGCAGGCTACACCAGAAAAAGCTTGTTTTATAACAACTGCACTCTTACATACATTATATTACAATCATTGACTCCCTTTTTAGAACATCACACAAATTTATTTTTAATGGCTTTTAGTTATTTCTTTTTTAAGCCCTAATTTTCTGTTTCTTACAGAGTTTAATGTTTTCTTTTTCTTATCTCCCCAAACTTCTCACTGCTAGGTTTTGTCTACTTGTCATCTTACAACAACCTTTGACCCCTGACCTCTGACCCTAGGTGAATGGAATTCACAACAAAGATTAAAATTCTTTGAGGAGGTACATCATTGTACATCAGTCCAGACTCTGCTGTTGAGGAACATGCTTCTCTTATCATTAAAATACTACATTTCAGATTATTTTTAATCACATACAATACAGAATCCATTATGTACACTCTCTCATCTGTACCAATATGACGTGTCCCATGATTTAAAGTTGAGAGAATCAAGGTCTTCCCATTAGTGCAGTGTAAGTTCATGGGTCCTCTTTGTACTTCACTCTAATCATGCAGTGGACAAAAGCTTTTAAACTGTTGGTCGGTTTAGCGACAAAGTCTCAACATGTTTTTGCATGAGTTCTTTGAGGCATGGTCCATTGTGAGGTTAATTCTCTCGTGCCGTTTCTCGCGAAGCTCTTCCTGTGGCGCCGGTCCTTTCAGAAAACCACATATTCATAACAAGTTCACGTTGCGGTGCCTTGGAGTGAAATGGGGGATGGGGTGGGGAGGTCGGATAGACGAGGGCGTTAGGTTTGGGCTGGGGCAGATGCAGAGACTTCATACTGGTCGGTCTACAGCATACTGGCAAGGGCTTAAGTTGGAAACAGGGTTCTGCACGGCGGGGTAAGCAAAGTTAGCATGCTGTTTGGCCTTGAGCCGGAGGCTGGCTAGACTGGAGTTACAGGTGTCTCTGTACATGTACGGGCTGGCTGTGGTGGCATAAGGGCATGCAGCTGCGGAAACCGCTGCAGTATTAAGGGTGGGGCTGTTCAGGTTGTTCAGGTTTCCCAGGTTATTGAGGCCTGACCCTGGAACCCCTGCAACTGCTGAGGGTACCATGGTGGAGGCCATGTTCATGGAAGGGATAGAGCTGGGTGGGGAGAACATTGGTTGGGAGGACAGGGGACTTACATTCATGGAGTTGAAGAAAGGAAAGCTTTTGGCCGATAATGGGCTGCTGGCCAGGCTCTTGGTCGCCCAGTTGTTGTAGGAATAGCCAGAGTACATGTCATCATACGACTGCATAAGTCCATTGAACTGGGTGCCAAAACCGTTCTTGCAAAACTCAGCTTGCTGATTCCTCTCTCTCTTTCTCCATTTGGCACGGCGGTTTTTAAACCACACCTGTTCAAAAGACAGCAAGGGGAATGTTAAAACTCTTTTATAGTGGAGCTACAACAAATTGAAAAAATGTAAACAGCAATTCAAAGACATTTTTCACACAGTGGGAAAGAGGATGAATTATAGAACAATTGTGATGCACACCCAACACAAATTACCGCAGAACAATTATTTGTTAGTAAATCACATACATTTATTAATTTTAAAAAGCATAGTCTGTGTTACTGCAGTACAGCATGTTCCTAATATAGAGTTTGGCAGAACTTTAATATCCAGTGTTTAAACGCTCTTCCTCATGAGATTTAAACAAGAAAAGTTCTGGCAGGGTAAATTTAAGTGCTTGATTTATTAAACTAATTTATTCACTTATTATGAATTTCCTCTATGAAAAATGTCATTAAAAAGCTTCCCTCACATTTAGTCAATTTTATATCCTATTTTTAGGGGATATTGGATGGATTAGAGATTTAATCTGAAAATTTAAATGAACGTCTTTCATTTAGCCCTCTGTTTCCTTGCCAATCTTTTTACCCCATTAACTGTTCATGGTTTGTTATTAGTAATTAGTATAAGAAAAACAACTCAAGAAAATAACTAATAATTAAAAAGCTCTCTACAATTATTAGGTTATGGTAAAGTAAATACTTTAATTTAGGTATTATGTATTTAATTTATGTGTATTCTTTACAAGCAACATTCTTTATATAAGTGAGACAGATAAAATATATAAATAAAAATGTGTTTGTCACAATCTAATACATTACATGGTCGATGAAATATGCGGATCATCACTTTATCTCCACTGTCATAAAATCAATAACTCATTTTTTAATTATCATGAGTTTCATTAGTTTAATGTAAGTACAATGAAAACATAATCATGAGTATGGTGACTCAAAGTGAAACTACAAGACTGTCTGACAAAGACTGACCTTGCATATTTCAAGAATAATTTTACATAGTACTCATATATTGTACCAGGGTGTGTATTATAATTTTGATTCAGCCTGTTTTCTGGGAATATGTAATGACATCAGTTAACAAGCATACTGTGAATTATAGCAGTTTATATTGGGATAGAGGGAATACCCTCCTTTGTTCCACTGACATTTTGGTAATGGTGTTTAAAGGCTTACTAAAATAACTGAATGTCAAATATAGCTTGATAGACAGTGTACTTACTTACCTTATTTTTGGCATGAAAGTATTCCATGATTAAATCATTTATTTTGAATTAAATGCCTTGTAGTGTCCCTTCTTTTAAGTTCTGCTTGCTTAAAAGTCCAATTGTGTGTCTTTTGCTTAAAAGTCCAATTCCTAAATGAATATAGTGCTCAAATTACTTATTTCACATTACTCTTATTGTGGAAAGCAAGTCCTGTGTGGTCCATTGCAGAGAGTTTTAAAGTAACATGGGTCAGGCTGGCATTAGGTCGGGGCCGTGATTTAGGGTTTGTGTGTTTGTTAGGAGCACATACTCTATCAATTGCGTAAATCAATATGACAGCAGAAGCATGCGGAATATGTGGCATAAGGTTCCACTCAGGATTAGTGACATACATACACAGTTCAGGAGGCCACTGATAGACATTAGGGAGAAGGGTATCTCTAACTCTGTTGTTCTTTCAAAATAACAACCAAGACTGTGTGCTATGTGACCTTTCCTCTGTCCAACATGAATCTGATCTATTAGATGTGAGCCAGCCAAGGAGATAGCAATTGCATTGTCATCCATCACAATGGAAGCCCACCTGTGCTTTACTGACCAAACTTACAGGGGGTCACTAACTTTAAGGGACAGTTTCAAAACAGCTGTTTTCTTGTGAGTGAGAAAACATTACAGTCAGTATTGTGCTATTGTTTTATGTTTCAGTGTTCCTGAAACTTCTGGAATAGCCCAGACCTCTAATTTATGCCCCACTGTTCAAAAGGGCAATACACACAGTATCCAAATTCACTGGCATAGTGAGCATAACTCCTTATCTTTTCAACCCTCAGAGACAGTGTGTCTCTTTGCACTACTTCTAACAGTTTTAAAATTGCCATAGCTATGCATTATTCTGACGTACCCTTACTCTTGCTTCTGTGAGGTTGGTCCACACAGCGATCTCCTCTCGTGTGCTCATGTCAGGATAGCGGTTTCTCTGAAAGGTGGCTTCTAATTCCTGAAGCTGCTGGCTGGTGAAGTGTGTTCTTTGTCTGCGCTGTTTTTTCTTTAGAGAGCTGTCCTCTGGGTTTGACTCATCTGTGTGGTTCTGATGGGACTTCTCTGTGTCTGTTTAAATTTACAAGAATAGCATTAATGGTTAAATATGGTTACTTCCTTACATAGTAATTTAAGTAATTTGAGTAAATTTATTGCCACAGAAAACAGACGGTAAAATAAACTATGCAACAAGCTAAATGAACACACCCGAGCAAATGCTGAAAAGATTTTTGTTTAGATTATATTTAGCACTTATCTTAGTTGCTAAACAGAAACAAGATAAACTGCTGGGTCAAAAGTGTTTTTCTTTATCTGATCCTTCCTTGGTGGGTCTGCAAATTGCAAATTAAAGACCCCACAGAAAGGGCTAAATTAGCTGGCCACATAATCCTGGGATCAGCCATTAGTGACTAGGCAGGTTTGGGGCTGTTTGGCAAGAGCTTAACTCTCTATGAGCAGTTCTAACTAATCAGCAAGATTTCCAGGCCTCCACAGGCCTCCAGGAAAACCAATAAGACATCATGCTGCCATCTGTCAGTGGACAGACACCTTTTAACTCTTACAACCTCAAGATCCAAAATAAAAGAAATCACAAATTCTCTGTTGTGTTAATAATGCATTAGGAGGTAAATCAAATGAACGAATTGCTTGCAACAGACTCACTTTAACTGGACAACATGAGATAGATGTTGCCCCGAAATCAACAACATTTTCAAAAACTTTATTTGTTATGTAGTTGGCATAGTATTTCCTTAGTCACTGTATTACTGCATTACTGTTAACAGCTTTTAGTTGTAGTTATTTGTGTGCATATTATAGCGCAAAAATCATCTGTCCCGTGACAGACAGGTTGACACGATCTCTAAGTGTTCTCAATTCACGTTACATTTGAATTGAAAATATCCGCTGACTGAAATTAAATGTTTATCATGACCACTTGTCCAGCACACTAGTTTTAATACTGAATTGGAACAGTTAATGTGGTTTAATTTATTAAGAAACCTTGTATTCAATATTATTTTATTTAGTTTAGACTGAATTTTTGAATATCTGAGTATCTGAATATCTGGGTCTCCAAGGCCTCGTACAAATAATAATAACAACATTTTACAATTAACATATAATTTCTCTTAAAAACTATTAATATACTATTAAAATACTATTAAAAATTAAAAACTATTTATCACAAAGTTAACTGTGTTATCTGCTGACAGAAAATACCCACTGAATTACCATTTAAAACGGAAAATACGTTTCCAATATAGACACGCATTTTCCAAATAAGCATTAAGCTCCAGCACTATAAGCGCAGCAAAACTTTCAATAAAAAATAATATTGCTGGCGCGTTTTAAAAAAGCTAATTGCAAAGCCATATAAATCTATACAATTTAACATAAATGTAATATATTGCTATTTATTAAGTGAAGATAAATATTTTTTCGCTGAACTCACTTTTTATTGTGTTTAAGACAGTGTGATCTTCTGTCGTGCAGTGTCTGGGTCGAGCGCGCAGCTGTGCATATCGCATATCACCGTCTTAGCTTTGCTCTTCCACAGGTGTGTAGATTTATTCGCATAGGCCTTTTGACTAAGTCATCGCATTGGCCTATTGACTGAGTCATTTGGATACCAAATGTGAGGCTGCACATCAATGAATAATTTATACACCGTGTAGCACATGATTGGGTGGCCGGGTTCTTTCTCTTCACAAGGCGACTGTGCTCAGTGCCCCGTAGTAAACTATCCAACATCTGTAAATCGTAGGCCTGATTCAAATGAACCCAGCTTATTCAAAACTGCAGCCATAGATGTGGAGCTGTTATTACACGTCCATTTTAACCCAAGCAAGAATTAACTGGAATAAAAGAATCAAATGCGCCTTTACACGAGTCTAGCTCGTAGGCATTCAATCATGCGATGAGTTGTAAAGAGTTAACTGGACAACTGTATCGTTCCGCAATCTTGATAAACGGGAAAACCTTTGATAAAGCTTTGATAAAAACGGGAAAATGTTCGATAAATAAAAAACAATATGTATGCAACACCGCATGTTTTCATCACATTGCTTTGTAAATATGGAAAACGTTTAATACGTAAAGCACAGTTTTAATGCTAATTAATGTATACATGAAAATGAACGGACCACTGTTGTCTTGGCCTTTGCATCCTGGATCGTGCTGAGGAGTCCCGGAGTCAGAGAGAGACAGTGCCGGGCTACGGGCCTCACTGTCCGTTAGAAGGTTAAAATCCATAACCTCGACCGCCAGGCTCTGCAAACAGCACAGCATCATATTTACATGAATGACAATTTATCTCAACGGTGGACTATAACACACACACAACCTGAAGCCAGATGAAATACATATAGGATACTTCATTGTTTACTTTGTTTTACTGCGACACATCTCATTTAATGGCGAAAAATCGAGTCGAACACAAATGTCAATTTTTTGTTAATTTCCTTTATTCCAAATAAATTTTCTTAAATAAATGCCTTTCATGGTTTCCTTTCAAATCTATTTAATTTAATTTTAAATATTATTGTTTTAAAAGCCCGATTGTCTGTTGTCAGATTTTTATTTGCAAAAAGAATTAAGGATAAGATAAAATAAAAGAAAAGATACAAATAAAAAACTAATGAAAAACTAATTTAAACTTAAGTTTAAAAAAACAATATGACCTGATACATTACATCACATGTGCAATAATACAATAATGAAAACTAACTTTATTTGCATGGACACATCATATCAAAGCATATATGCTTTAATGAAGGCCGCCTCCTTTGCTTTGTGTTGCAAATTTTCAAACTATTAGCTAAGGTTCATTTATTGACTACTGTAGTCGAATTGGACACGGCTACGTCAAAGCCGTACAGCACTCAAAGTTCAAAATTACGTGAACCAAACAGTCTTAAATAACAGCCTCGTAATAAGGCCTAGAATAACAGCTCTCCTATTTATATAACGGCAGTTAACCCCCAGAGATATGAGACACAGTCACTTTCTTACTGCGCCCGGGACTTTGTGGTGAAACTGGCTTAAGCGTTAAAGTATGAATACACCAAACTGAACTTAAAAAAAAACAGAACGAAAAGAGTTTACAGAGTTGAACGCAAACAGTGTCAAGCTACTCCACACGTTTGCTTCACGTTTGCTCTGACGGATCTGCCTTGGCGGATTCATAAATTGTTAAAGGTGTGAAGGTTTGACCGACATAACCTTGCGGATCGATCAAGATTTATTTCCCTTTCAAAATAAGATTTTACGCTTTAACTTTCACCACAAAACTCCTGATATTCTCTCATCGAATTATTTTACAAATAATTTTTCATAATATTTGCCTCAATAATACTAATGATAAAACGTACGTTTGGCCTCTGTAGTTATATTCCAATATCAATCACCTAAATTTATCTAATGGAGGACATTTTCTTATACGGTCTGTCAGCTGGGTCTTAAACAAATATATTTATGATAGGCTATAGCTTTAATTTATGTCATACATTCCTCGAGAAAAATGTTCCTCCAAACTTTCTTAAAACGTTAAATTAACGAGATTCTCTGATCATATGTAATTTCTGCAACTTCTGCATTCTTCTTCTTTTTATATACCATTGAACGCTCTATCCGAGAACAAAAAAAATCTGTTAAAAATCTGCATACTCTGTCCATGTCACACGATAGGCCTGCATTTACATAACAGGGAATGAAGTCTTTTGTAAGCCTAAATCCAATATTATGACACCTCGTAAAGCTGATATCAATCTCACAAACAATATTGTTATCCCAATATCTCCAAAGTCTTTATCGTCTGTTTAAAGTGGTTTCGTTATAAAGTGTGGGTCATTAGACATTCGTCTGAAGATACTGACGAATATTTAAGTACATTTAAGTAGTTAAGTAATTGTTCAGTACGTTTGGACCTGACAACCCCGTATCGATGCGCATTTCTATTCAATTACGAGCTGTCTATGCGGGATGATTTGGGAATCAGACTTTGCTTTGCTTTGTTGTAACTTGTGCGATGCTCCTAAGAGTGTGATTTGCATCGTTATATGCAACTCATGTCTGCAATAGCGTTAGGAAATCAACTGAATGAGTTTGTGGCGATGAAGATTTCCACTATTGTTTTAATCCTGAACAGTATTAATATTAGTGCGTCATAAGTTAGTCCATATTCAATACTTGATTACGTTTTAATCAGTTGAATATTACAGAGACGTATACAAAATACAATAAAAAGAATATTCACCACATTCTTTCTTTCTCTTTCTTTATGTAAAACGTACAACTGTAAACTCTACAAGAGATGGATTCTGGATTCTTCCATCTATTTGAAGAAAGCGCAGTTCAATAACAATCACTCTCATGCTAGTAAAAAATAGGATGTGGAAATTACCAGTGATAATAAATACCTGATAAAGGTACATTTTTTGGATGCTTTTATCCAAAACATTTAAAACCTTCGAAATGTAGCTGCTGTGTGGGGTGAGAATACAGAATTACAATCAGATCTATAATCATAGCACGTTCTCAGAGTGATTTTAATAGATGGTTAGCTTTCAGGCAGGCTGCTTGTGTTCCTCAGCGCTATATGAGGTAATCTTGTTGTTTCATCCCTAATGGTAAAGGTGTCATTGCCCCCCCAGGAAGTTTGACAGTATTACATTTCAAACTTCA
Organism: Yasuhikotakia modesta; assembly: GCA_036877545.1. Lineage (NCBI taxonomy): Eukaryota > Metazoa > Chordata > Actinopteri > Cypriniformes > Botiidae > Yasuhikotakia > Yasuhikotakia modesta. The sequence goes on from JBAJNP010001184.1 coordinate 20,899, forward strand.
AACTCTACAGAGGGACCTCGAAGGACTGCGGGCCAACAAGAGTGATCAAAAACCCCAAGCGAATGTCATGGATGCATTTATAGATGATGGATAGATTTCTTACAAATAAAAAATTGAGAGACCCAAAAGGATAGTGTTTTTCTGACTTTTTTATGTCATGGTTATGTATAGAGTTAGATAAGTTTAGATGAGTTGTTTATTTTTAACTTGTGAAAGTGCTGAAATGATTACTTAACAAAAATAAATTTTGGGGTTACAGTAATAATTACACAACATAATAATAAAGATGTTTGTTTGGAGGGTAGTTAGCTAGAACAAAGGACAAAAAGTTTTTCTAGAGAGCATGTGTGGTAGGTACTTAGTAGGCCTCGTTTGTGTGTTTATTTGAATTATTGAAATATTTCTGAGAATTTGGCCCAAGGCTTATTTGGCTCAAACGAACAAGCATTGGGCCTTGTGACACACAACATGTGTTTTTGTCATTTGCTACATAATAAATGTATGTTCTCTTAGAAATATTCGTATTTAATTTGTTGCACATCGCTCGGGGAATGGAGGTCCTGTGTTACAGGGCAGTTTATATACTCGACATTGAACTCATTAAAATATGTATATATATCGAATTGAGCTTATAATTGAGATTGCAGAGGTAAAATCTTTTTTTTCAGAAGATTGACGGTCCATCTGTTGGTTCGACAGAGGCAGACAGCATACATTTCCACGGCTGCTGCATTATCTCAGGAATTATTCATAAACGCGTTTAGAATTAATTCCTTGGATTAAGAGTTGATTAAGATGTGTGTCACTTTGCTGTCTGAGAACTTATTAAGGAGCCACTCGAGCCGGCGGCAGATGGAATTTCTACCCAATGTTTGTAGATGTTAATTTCTCCCCTCCTAACACCCATTTGCATTTGCGTGTCTATGTCAAAGCGCGGTTTTTCCTACACGCGCATCTCCAAATATCCGTGTACTGGGAGATGCTCATCTCAGAAGAAGATCGGTCATGTTTATTCGATTACACAGTACGTATTAATCGCTCGACCGAGATACAAATGCTTTTCGATATTAAAACGTCGTTGATAAACGTCACATACCTAAAATTCTAGAAAGCTCGCTGTAATCAAAATGTAAGAAATGTGATCATATAAAAGTGACTGGAGCTAAAGCCGATACGCAGGCTTGTTGGCATGTTGTATGAGACACGAGAAGACATGACCAAACACAACAGCTTCGTGCACTGTTTTGTCCCATGTTGTTTAACCACACATTTTATGAACTATTTTATATCTTGTATATGTATTTTTTTATTAACTTTTAAAATGGTTTTGCAATGAGTTTTCACCCTATAAACTAATATGTAAGTAATTATTAAAACGACTAAATAAAACATGAGAAATACCACTAAATTATTAGTTCTGTAAATAGTTACACATCTCTGCTATTTAAAAACTTAAACTTTTAGTTAGATATAAATGTTAAATTAGTTTAATGTTTTGTTGTGATTATTTTAATGTGATTGGCTGGTTATCTACAAAAATGGCCATTGTCATTGGCCATTGTGTCATTAGCCATCAAAAAATAAATAGTAATAAATATGTAAGGAATACAATTTTGCAAGTAATTGTTCCATATGAGGGGCTCAAATATGTTAAGCAAACTGGTTTATGTAATTTTTAAATGAACGATATTTTAAATCTACTTCGTACATAAAAGGGCTAATCTTGACGAGCGCCCGTGTACAGTAGGGCAAACAAGAGGAGTCTATATTTTTCTGGTCTCCTGCGGCTTCTGAGCACCTGCCATCTATCAGTTTGGGCATATCACAAATATTTTTATTTATTTAACGAACAATTGTAGAAAACTGCGGTTATGGACTATGCTATACGTTTTTAAAACCGAGGACAGACGTTTTATTTAAATAGTGCTGTATTTGTAATGTGCATTAAATAAGTTACTTTAAATATGTGATTAAATACAATAGAGCTATAGATTTACACGGCCTTGGATCATTGTTAGGACGAAAACCAAAAATTCAATTTAACATACATAATATTAATAATAATGAATTGACATATAGATTCCACAAAATAACAATTTTGCATTTATACAGTATCTGAAGACACAGGTTGGCCAATACATGTATCATATAACACATATAACTGATTTAAAACGTTATCTAAACCCTTTACATGAGAACGTTTTAAATGCTACTTTGTAATGTTAAAGGTTTTTGTTGTATGATGTGGAGTATGTGTTATACTGATGCATACAAAACTTTCTTAGATCAATTAAATTAATTGTAATCAATGTAAATTGTAAATTATATTCTGTGTAAATTATATTCTGACCTATAATCTTGAAAGTATAGTACAACAAATTAAATAGATGTAATCAAAACTAGACACGATATTTTATACTGTAGCCTGCTAGTGGTATTGTAACACTAGTAACCTAAATACATTGGCACTGAAGTTTGTATTTCTACACTCGGACATCATCACATCAACTTCAGAACGATGATAAGTGATGCTGTTTATCTCGTCTCATGGTTTCTCCTTACAGTAAAGCGAACAGCATCTGACAATCAAAACTGATGAGTTCTGCATGCACGAATCCTCTGTGTCTAACACGACACGTCTGAATTCACGATTGTCAGACGAGAACGAGATAATAGCTCTAGCTTCTCGATCGCATCCCATACCATCAGTACACTGTATTTTTTCTTTATTCATACATCTTTTACTCACATGAATTCCCGGTCCAGCGGAGGTAATCCTCGAAAAAATACAACTTTTCGTGGGTTAGCTGCTTTTCTGAAATGATGCAGTCGTCATGTAGAAAGTTCCTTAGTACGAGAAGCAAAAAACAGTCTCCCCCTCTCTCGGTGTTATCTGTCATAAGTTTTCGCGGAGAGTGAAGGCTTGATCCCCATGTACAGGGGGACTGACTTTATGCTAAATACCTTGTGCGACAGGTCTGCAACAGAAAGGAATGCCCACCCCTCTCTCTCTCTCTCTCTCTCTCTCTCTCTCTCTCTCTCTCTCTCGCTCGCTCGTTCTCCCACGCCCTTTCACTTGAGCTGCATACACAGACTAATAATCAAGGCTACGGTCAAACACTATAAGCTTACCTGCACAGCTTCTCTGAAACCTTGTTAAGACAGGCGCATTTATTGTATTCATTGGCTGGGGGCATAATACAGAGACCGCCCATTTCTTTGTGTTTATACATGTCACAAAATCTTTGTGTTATTATGTAAATGTTCACCTACAATATATTACTAAAAACATTTATATCATCAAAAATAAACACTTCTTTATATTAAAGAACTAAGAAATTGGTGTTTACTGTATATATAGTGTATGTGATTCTCTTTTGTAGCCATTACAGAATCAGTGCTTTAATATTTTAGATAAACTTTAATACTAAACACATATTTTGTGAATGAACGAACCGACACCTATATTGCACATATAAAAAATAAACTAAATATGCCACATCATATTCTTGGTGTAGTCAAACATTTGCCTCGGTCACTTCACCGTCACCATGTAAATGTTTTATTAGTAATTAAACAAACAAAAAATGAAACGCACGGATGCCTCGGCAAGACCTGCTCCAAGAGTAGCAGACTGTAAAGAGATGCAAATAATTTCATATATGTGTTATCCTGCTTCCAGTCAAACAACTGCCCTCCTTGGGCAATAAGTTATGTCGTCTCTTGTTAATAAAATAGAACTTTCTTTGGATTATTTCAGGCAAAATAAATCTGTTCATCCGTAGTTTTATGTTATTTCTGTTACTAAACACATAGCTAATTCCGGAGGATCAAAGGATGCTGTAATGGTTTGTAAGACCATGCAAATACTTTTTCATTTGGTTTGCATCATTGATGCAAGTTTCTGTATTGATGTTGTTTCTATCAGAATCTCCAGACTGACAGTAAAACCGTTAAATCAATTCAGTGAATCTGACAGTACGTTTCTGTTTTCCGTATCTTTTATTAATTTTCTCCATGAAACGGCATCAACGTGTGTACTTTTGACAGGACTGAAACAAATCAGTAGATATACTGCACACGTCTCCAGAGAGGACGCCTCTCTGATTCGTCATCAGTTAAACTCAACCACCCATGATTACATGCGTTTAGCGCCGTTACTTTCGCCGCTAAGGGAAAACTCTTGTAAAAAACATTTTGAATGACATAACCGTAATTGAACACGTTTAATACATTTTAAAGCTAAGATTATTTCAGTGTAAGTAACAATCCCTGATAAATAAACAAGCCACAAGACCCAAGCGGTAAAAGCTCATTGGTTGAAAAGGCTGTCAGTTGACAAGCGACTTCAAGGTTGTGTGCGCCTGCACCATTTCCACGTCAGTAAGTTTGACTGGAGATCACCCACCGGTGACAAAATATCAATCTGGTTACCTGCTATTATAGACAAAAAACAGGGCATGACAGCACTACGTGGAACTGTATAAAATGTAAGCCTTTATTCAACGCAATTATTGCGGGATTATTATTTTTCTGAATGCTGTATTCATTGACTTGTCACTTTAACAATCTGCTAAGCTAGTTAGCCAAATGAGTGGAAGATGAACGCCATTTTGGCTTCAAAACAGCACTAGTTTTTCAGTTTATTTTCTGTTTTGACAGCTGCATGCTCGCAAAAAGGACAGATAAATGTATAAGAAACAACAAAAAGGACAGACATTTTTACATGTATTAGCGTTTCGCAGCAAAGTTGCAGCAAAGTCAGCATCACAAACAGCTTGCTAGCTTGTTGACAGGTTGGTTATTTGTGTCAATTGTGTTTGTTTATTCATAAATCGGTTAGATTCCTTAATCATAGACACATTCGGAGGGTAGATGCTCATATTGAGCTCTACAGGTTGCCAAAAATGATCTCTTTGGCTTTGGTACAGTGGTACTGAACAGTGGTAGCTGTCAGAAACTAGCAGGATATGCTATACTGCTTGACCAACTAATCAGTTCAGCATCAATCAATTCACTTGTCATCCACATTTTTACAACCATTGTGCTAGATGAAGGGCCGTGAAAAGACCAGAAGACTAACCAAAGGCTGATTACATTGTGTATGAGGTTGGCAATGATGGATCCTTTGCAGTGTTATTAAGATTTTAGATGTTTACCTGAGCATCATGATGTTGGTTGCTGGTAGCTGGCTATAAACACTTACGGATAGGCCATCTAAGACTTAAGCTTAGTGTACAAAACTTAATTACATAGATTTAAATGAGTAAAGCATGTAAATATGCTTTTGACTACAGAGGCAATATTTTACAATAGAGTTTATTATATATGCAGATCCTTATCTGTAGATGCTTTGGATGCAGCCTAGTGTAACAGACAATTAACACAATGCAAAGAGCAGATGTAAGACGTGTTCCTGCCAATAACCATTTATACAGAAGTTTTATTGTTTTGCCCTAGTGTGAATGCTATTGTGTTACACTTGGTTAGATTGACAGTATGCTGTATATCAGTAGTTTGCATACTTGGGCATTTTTCCATCTTTTTTCAGTATATTTTTAATGAGTGATATTCTTTTGACAGTCATTGTGCTGTTTTCATGCGAGTTTGACTAAGCACATTATAGTGTTTCAATTTTTCTCTTCAATTGTGTTGTATCAAATTACTTACTGCCCCATTGATAATACTATGATTGCCTGATGGAGATAAGGGAGATGATGTTATTTGTCTTCCAGAGCCCTTTCTCTCACATATTTTCAGATTTGTTTTCTTTTTGTCTTGATCTCACAAGACAGTCTGAAAATGTGAAAATCTCAGTGTCTCAAATTTGATCTGATACTATATTGCTACATTGTTCATTTGTCTTGCTACATTGCCTAATATTTTGCACAGATGTTACTTCTAGCATAAATTCTCATCCATAAGACTAGATGAATGACCATCTTTTCAGGCCACCGCTTTCTTACTAGGTTGAACATATAGTACAGTATCTCCCAACCCAGTTTCTGGAGGCACACCAACAGCACACATAGTGTCCCTCAGTTAACACCCAGTTCAAATAACAGCTTGTTATTTGAGTTCCTTAAAATCCGATTTGGGTGTCTCAAATACAGGAGACATCTAAAGCTTGTAGTGTTGGTCTCCCTCCAGGAACAGGGTTGGGAAATGAATAAAGTGCAATGTACACATTATTTGTCATACAACAACAAATGTTTAATTGCACATTTCTATTTCCATTCTAGATTCACTATGGTGGACAAGAATATATACATCGTTCAAGGGGAGATTGCCATTGTTGTTGCTGCTATCAAGAGGAACTCTAGATGGAGTACCCATACTCCTTTGGTAAGCTGCCCAGTTTAGTTTTCCTATAATAGAATAGTAGGTACTTTAATTCTGCAAATCTGTTGTCTTTAACCTTTGTTATGATGTTTTATGACAGATATATGATTATATTTACTTTAGGCTTATTTACTTAAGTCCGTTTGCTGGGTTTCAAAAATTGGGCCACATACAGGAGCCTAATTTTCCATTTGATTCTAAATTATATATAAACAAAAGGAAATTATACTGACAGAATATTTTTTACAGGATGAAGATCAGGACCCACTACTCAACAGCTTCAGTAATTTGAAAGAGATCCTCAATGACATAAAAGGTTTGGCATTATTTTATTTAGGGATGGACTAGATCAATTCCAAATATAGTTACTGAACAATGTGTCTGGACATTTTTTTTAATAAGGTGCATTTTTCAAGCCAGTTAGTTCTGTAATCACAGCTGTCAAAGACACCTTTTTGTTTATGTCTGTTTATTCTTGTAATGCAGATTTGTTTGAGAAAAGCCTTACACACAAACAAAATATTAAATCTTCAGACAAGTGATTTATGCATTTGCTCACAACACCATTTCATCGTTTCCCTCATTCAGGGCTTTATTTGAACAAACCATGTCAGGTGGGACGAAACTAAACAGACTCATTTAGCATTCGCAAAAGTGCTTCTTTCCTGCTACAGAACGAAAGCATATTTAACCAGGTGTATGCTAAATTTCCTCAGAGGAAAGGGATGGCCTTTTCAAATCAGTCAATATTGTCTTTCTCTATGTCTTACTATTGGGCATTTATGCCACCTCATAATTTTTGGGGTCCCATGGAAACTATGTCAGTGTTTGTTCATTTAGTTATTCAAATGCCTCTTAATGAATTGGACTGCAAAGGTAAATGTTATGCTTATTCGTGAAATTGTTCCTCTGTTCAAAAAGAAATGAAAATTCTCTCATACTTTGATTCTCTTGGTAATGAAAGGGTATAGTAATCATGTTATGACAATCCCAAACTGTTCTTGAATTACAATAGATTTTTTTTATCTCGTATTTCTCCGTATGACTGCTAAAGTAATGTTATTAATTCTTACATATTATCAGCTGACAAGTAAATGCAATATCTATAAGGAATTTGAGACTAGGTTTTTAAGGATGTGTGTTTATAAAGTGCTTTTGTACAGTACACAACAATTTATAAAACTGCCCGAATCTAACAGACCAGTAATGTTTAAATAACGTGCATAAGTTTAGCATGATGTCTGTTTAAAACCTTTGGGCTGTCTTTCGGGTGAGAGAGCCACCTCTCACCATCTACTAACATGACTTCCCTTTAGTCGCTAAATGTCCTGCTCCGCATGCCTGGACCAATTCATCATTGTGAATTTCTGTGCGAGTATAAATGGAGGGGTGTGAGTTGATGAGATGTACAACAGCTTTCGGCTCTGTCTGCATGTCGTCATGCCTCTGTAATGGAAGCAGTGGATGGGGAGTCCTCTCTCTGGAGAATACTGCTGCTCTCAGATGGACAGCAGCACCTGTGTCTGGACCCGGAGAGAAATCTTCTCCCCCACTGAACCACAGCAAAGACCTTGTTAGTTCTCTTGCACTGTGGAACAAGTGTTGGGTTTCATTCACCTACTTCATAGTCTCTCATTAATGATGTTAGCTTGTTCTGTAAGCCCAGGCAGAACACAAATATCATCAATCAGGGTATTTCTAGAAGTACGTATGGAACATGTCTATTCAGATTTACTGCTTAGATTGTAGTAAATGATATGTTCTTGATGTTGTCAAGCCCTGGTGTTTGTTTTTACACGTGTTACATTTGGTATTTATGCAAGGGTTCTTGATCTTCAGTCATGGCTATAGGTTTTGTCTGTGCTAGAAAAAAATGGACAAATATTCAGGCCAAACCTCACAGATTGTCTTGCTTTACTGATGATTGTCTTGGCTGCACACCTGTTTACCTTAGTGCCGGGTGGGTGGTGCATGAATATTGCTTTTAGTCTTTGCAAGATTACTGTGTAATTGAATGGTTTGAAATGGGTAGAAGTTTATTGGTTGCGTTATATTATTGTTAGTGGTTGGTATCATTGTATCAAGAATACTTTTTTTGTATATGTCTTAAATTGTGTTGGGTGGGCTTTAGTTGGCCAGCTGTCGCCCTAATGAAAGCTTTGTAATTCCATTCTCATTGTGACCATTTTATCAGACCAACCACAAAAGCTGCCGCCCAGGAAATGTGGATTTGCCCCAAAGGTTTACTGACCACTTTTTCTGGCTTGATAAAGGTTTCATTCTCCTTTCTCTGCACCAAGCATTTGATTGGCAGGAACATGTGGCATATGGCGGCAGAATGCAGCTGGAAGTATATCATCGGCAGTTTTGGTTGGGTAAATATAGCAGGGAGTCCTGTCAACCCGAGAGATAGATTGTTCTGGGAAAGGAAGTGTTGTCTCCTCTTGCACAAAATTAAACAAAAAAATTTCTTCTGTTGAATGTTTGTATATCTGAAACAAACCGTCTACAGTCTGTGGTGTAGTACCTCTAAAAACAACTGTTTCGCACACACACACACACACACACACACACACACACACACACACACACACACACACACACACTGCAAGCTAGGCCAGTTTCACACAGGAATTTTTGCATTTGTTTTTCATTTGCACAAATTAAGAAGTGGGTTTGGATATTGGCTAAATTATTTTTTTCATTGTTTGAATTAGCAGATTAACTGGAAATCACATTATGTTTTAAGAAATTTTTATTTTGTGGTAAAATATACCACAAACAATCAGCTTTTTTTGATAAATACATTTTTTTATTTTTTATTACATTATTTGGAGTGACTAGCACTGTTGGTACCTAAAACTTAATTTGAATAAGCACAAATGTTTGTTTAGCACACAAATGATGCAAAATGTGTAGAGCCTTAATGATAGATTCAGATTCTGATACTTTCGGAACTTTAAGTTTGAATAGAAAAGGAATACACTCATGGTGGCCTCTAACTAATATCATTATATATTATTTAAATTTTTGTCAATTATTAGAATGAATGTAAATACCTCTGCTCTTCTCAGGTGACTGCAGAAGCCACTCCGAAATGTTTTTGTTAATCCAGAGTCTCTATGAGTCCCTATGGAAATACAAACAGGCAACTCGAAGGATGCCTGTGTGTTTGATGGCTGTATTTTTCTCTCACATGAGCTTTTACAGTCTCTGTTTTATAAATCCACAAACACGCTGGGTTTCATTGGTATCAGAGAATTGAGATCTTGAGATCTTTAAGCTCTGTGTCTAGCTTGGAGTATGGCTGCTCCATAGATCTGTTGGGTTTGTAGGAGAGATTTTCTAGATATGAAATGTTGTCTGTTTAACATCAAATTGAGAACGGGGATTCAGTAGGAGGTCAAGTAATTCTCTGAATATTTGTGATAGCTTTATAACAAATGTCATACCATGGAGAGGAATGGAAAAGATGCTTTGAATGAATATGTCTCACCGGCTCACAGTATTCCATTTTTTTAAAGTATTGAGCCCAAGTCTTAGTCCTTTAAAGCTTTGAATCGTCTCACACCCTCCCCCCTTGCATCAGAGGTCAGGTTTTTGACAAGTCTGCAGAGGAAGCCAACAGACTAAATCCCCTCATTTTTATTCAGACAAATGCAGGTGTAAAGACAACACCATGCAGATCCAGCACACAAAGCTTTGTTTGACTGACAACTCACTTACTTACCCTGTACTCATGCCCTTTTCCTTTAAGATAAATATAAATATAGTGCCCATATCTACATAAATTCTGTTGTACGGAATTATATAGGCACTATATATATTTAAGCCGTTGTATGTTTGTTACATTTTGGGTCAGTATAAACGTATCAGTAGTTACTTTAATCTGAGTGAATGTAGATTTATTGTACATTTGTAAAGGTTTTGTACATTTTTTTTTGTGTTTTGTTTTGGTGTGATCAGTATGCTGTTTTTACAGCTGAATTATTTAATAAGACATCTATTTGTGAGTTTATCTCATGAAACCTGTCAGCAATGCGTTTTTCTGTGTGTACAACTCATTTTAACCTAATGTAGTTCACGCTGCAGTAACAAATACTGTAGATTTTAGGTCAAAATGTGACCGGAACATGTTTCTGTGAGATTCACTCTTGCAGTTTTTGTTGTGGTTCAGTCCTAACACACACACATGTGAAGTGTGCTAGAGCTCAAGGTCAAGTGTAAGCATGCTTCCCACTGTGCCTGTGTGCTGCTATCCCAGCAAGGATTTCTCTTGCGGCATGTGGGAATATCCCGCTCTCTTGAGGCCTGTGCACTCCTCTGCCATTTGATATCTGCATGTATATCATACCCAAATGAAGTGCAAGAATGCCTTCCGGTCAACACTGGGAAAAGAGCAGAGTCATAACTTGAATTGGACTGCCACATTTGTAAATATATTTACTTAAGATGACATGTGCAGCAAAGAAATATCCCTTTGGGATTCAGTTTATACTGTTTATATAGAAAAACCACAGACATGCTGTACAGTACTAAATCTACAACGGAATGAAGCAAAAAAATGAAGAAAGTAGTGAAGCGACGTGCTGGCAAAGTATGTTGATTCATAGTTTAATAAACTCATACTAGAGTTTTGAACATAAACTGGGCAGCACTGTGGTGCCTGGGGAACAAGGTGTCAGGTGTATGGCACCTTGCTTAAGGGGACCTAAGTTGTTCAAACAAGCAACCTTTGGTTACAAATCCAACTCTAACCAGTAAGCCACTATTTCCCTACACACATGGGAGTTGGCCAATCATGTCCTTGGTAACATCAGCTGAGACAGCAAACAAATAGTAAGTAGAGCTTTCTCAATATTAAATGTGATGATTGCTCCTGCTGGGACATCACTTAACGTTTCAAGTAACAGAATAATACAGAAGGTTCTGCTAGTCAGATTGGTTTTGCATGACCTATATTTTTATTTATGTGTACTGATAAAGTTTTGGGGGCATTCAAGAAGTTTAGAGGTTTTATTTACATAGAGCCTTTTCACTAGCTCAAGGTTGATTAACAGGAGATACATTTTAACAGGAGAGACTTAAATAGGAAACATTTTTTTTCCCAGTTATTTCATTTTTCAAGTATGTTTTAGCTGAGACTTGGAAAATAAATGTAGGGTGTTCTGTAGCTTTGAAGCAGTAACAAAATGATCTTCCACTTACAGCAGACAGACAAAATCTAGAAATAAACAAAAGACCAAAAGATTAGATGATGCAATAGACAGAGTGGGTGAGATGTGTTTAATGTATGTATTTAAATGAAGCCAAACCATTATAACCCTTTTTGTATTACAGACTGTCACACTTTATCTATTGTTAAAGCAACAGCAGTAATTCATCATGTAAGTGCTTGTGGTTCTATAGCCATCTCACCATATTGTGATATATACATAATACCCAAACTATTATCGTTAACCTTTAATGCTAAGCTGAAGATTTAAAGGTTGGGTAACTCACAATATGAATGTCACATAGTGAGAGATGAGATGGAGCCTAACCTGTTGTATAGCGTGAGTTTCATTGGAAGGAATTTACAACTGCTGTCCCCTGAGGAGAGAGGCCTCCTTCCATTACACCAAATCTGGCAACCCAGGTTTCCATCACAAAACAATTGTCAACTGTCCCCAAGTCGCCCTTGCCGCATTTATCTGCCTGTCTTAATGAGATATAAAAGAGCAGGATAGACATCTTGCTAATGTTTTGACCTTGCAAATTGATCCAACATGATTTCTGGGAATTGTTAACGAGCCTAACTAATTGTTCCTGTTAAAGTTAAATAAAAGACACCAATGTATATGTGAAGTAGACAGCACTGAGTATTAGTATCTACCTAAAAATGTAATTATAATAATTTATGTATAAGCGTATGTGCTCTACTTCCCTTTACCTTGTGTAAAAGTGTGAAGTGCCATTTCCTGTGCTTAAGGCCTCTGTGAACAAATTGACATCTGACAGTCAAAAATTATGCCATAATCATTTGCCAGTATTACAGTGGTGCCATTGTTTTGGACTGTTGCATACTCTGTATATTTGTAAATCCACATGTTGTAAGGTTGTAAAAACTTGTGCAACTATGTTTATATTATGGATCATTGCTCTGTTTAGGAAGTCGTGGTCATTGGTAACATCTCACAGAGCCGTTGTTTTCGTAGGTGTGTTGAAGTGTTACTTTGACGCTGTAAATCCAGGGTACATGTTTCATATGTAAGTCATCCGTCCCTGTGGTAAGTTTAACACCTTGCAGCATTGTACTGGTGTCACTCAGGGTGGCAGCGTGCTCATCATGGCCTCTGTCCCATTGCAATAAAATGCTCCATAAGTCGTGTTGATGGATGCTTGTCTCCTCTTTGCCAAGCAGCCACCCAGTGCTAGTTAGTAGCTGTAAATCTGGCCAGTTAACAGTGCTCTAACCGGGGACTGACAGTCAGGGCTTATGACTGGTGTTAGGTGAGGATGCAACTGTTGCCCTGTTTCAGAGCCTCTCAACAGTGTGCTGAGTGCATTGAAGGGGCACAACTATTAATCATTCTATGGGCTGTGAAAGTCTTGTAGGTTGAGTATGTGTGGCTGGTGGCATGGACGTGGTATTGGGAGTGTTGGATATGTTGACAGGAACAGAGGGTAAGAGGATGGGGCGTGACTAGCCGGCCGACTCCATCCGGCGTGTCCATCCCCTGAACAAAAACACTGAACCCCAGCAACCCCTGGAAACATTTTAAAAGCGTGTGAGACAAAGAAGTAACTTTATGAATAGTTCACTACTGTGGTGCCTCTGTGATGTGTTTGAAGGGACAATTCAGTCTCAGTACATTTACATTTTTTCATTTGGCAGACGCTTTTATCCAAAGCGACTTACAGTGACTTTAATGTGTATTGTTTTTATTTATTTTTTCTATCAGTACCCACAACCTTTGTGCTGATAATGCAATGCTCTACCAGTTGAGCTATACGAAGACATTTCAGTAGGGCTTTGTCTGTGTCTAGGCTATAAATGATGAGGTCTTAAATAATAATATGCCTTGGGTTAAATTTATGTACATAATGTTGTTTGTCCAGTAAGGACAGGGCAGGATTCTTGACCTGAAATTACAAACTTTGGTGAAATAGGCGTAGCAGTTACATTTGGGTGTGAGTTCTTAGGCAACCCAAATTTCAGGCCAAATGACAATTTTTTTTTTGAGAGAAGTGAAAAGCAAGTATAAAGAATAACACAGACAGATAATGGTAAAGGCTGAGAAGAGTCTTTACCATTTAACTGTCTTAGAGTAGAATGGTGTCCTGTCTTATTTACCACTGTGTTTCTCAAAATCATTCCGGTTTATCCATTTGTCTAGTTTCATTGATAGCCCATGCTACCTTCTGCACGTACACTGGTGGGCAGTAGGAAAATGTATTTGTCCTTGAGGCTCTTCTGTGGAGAGTGGTGAAGACATGCTAATTGACTCAAGTTACACTGGCAGCTTTTGTTGTGAGGTCTGCAGTAATCCCTCATCAGTGCAGCAGATGATGATTAGCAAACAAGACTGCTTAATTACTTTCTGCCTTCTGAATTAATATTGCTCCATATAAACAGAAGTTCTCCTGTTTTGAAAGCAGCGTCTAAATGCAGTGTCCATCAGACCAGCATTATGGCATGAGAAAATCATATAAAAAGGTTTTTTAATATGAGATGATATATCTTTTGTACCTTGCCCAATGTTATGTTTGTTCACATTTAGCTCCACAGTCAAAAGTAAATATGGTGCATAAATATCACTAAGATTTAGGGATCACTGAGATTTATTGCTTTGTGACATAATTATTATGGAAAATTAAGCACATTTCCTCTTTTTCTTTTTCTCCAAAAATTTACTCTTGAGTTTTTGTAGTTTTCAATATTACAGTATTGAGAATTATTTTTTTTAAATAGTGTGGGGCAAAGATTGTACATTGGCATAAAAATGATGCTAAAAAAGCTTAATAGTCCCTATATTTAAAAAAAAAGATTTCTTATTTTAGTTATTTGTTATAACTAATTTGTTTTAGTTATTTAAATTTTGGGGTGAAATGTAACCCTGACATGTTCTTATGTTTCCTAACCTTCATTCGATTAATCCTACTAAGAGTATTTATAAGACTGATGACTGTCACTTTTAATCTAATTGGACTAATATATATTTTTTTTCTGCAGTTCAGTCTTTTGACTCTGGGATGTCATCCGTAATCTGCTGAAGGATTGAGAGTTTTTATGTAGCTCTGATGGACTGTGCTTAAATGTTCTGTTAAGCATGTTCATATGAGGTGGTAATTTGTCCAGGGTTTGTAGACTTGTGGTAGATTCCTGCCCATTCAGTTACCACAGAAGGAGAGGCCACTGGCCCCAAATAACTCCACATTGAGAGCTGAGGACACTCATAAAGTGAAGGGTATTAAGGTGGGTTTTGGCCAGTTTCAACACCTCTGCCTTCATCCCTCATCTCTGATGAGGGTCCACTCTAAAAACAACTACTGCGTAGGGCGCTGACATGTTGATGGGACAGACTGTCTTTCCAGGATTGACAAAATGACCAGGTATCTACTGACTTTACAGTTCAGACAGTTCCTATGTTTAACCAGCACAAGGCTGGGGTAAATTTAGCATAGGGTGAGTGCCACAATTGTGTATTTTTGCTGTTTTTATCTGCTGTGCAGTTGAAGTCTCCAACCAGCAGGGTTTCTCATTTGATCAATCCTTTTGAGGATAACCAGTTTGCATTCCTGTCATAGCAATAAAGATATAGTAGACCAGCTTTTGTATCCTATTGAATCCCAGTTAACCAGTGAGGTGCCTAGTTAAGACTAAGAATTAAAGCATTTGGTGGGGTTATTTGTTGGTCTTAGGGGTCATGTATGAAGTTGGAGTTCTACACAAATTAAGTATATAAATTCTCTTTTTATTAAGACACTTGTTACACTTATTGCTGAGTTATTGCTATTTTGTTAGTAGTGACATTTAAAGAAAGGGCTGTGATGAAACGTGATAAATATGATGGTTTTATTTAATCAGTTTATAGTCAGTTTGTATTATTTTGGTTCAATGTCCACAACACTACATCTTATTAAATCAGCAAGACTCTGCTTTACATTTAAACAAGGCTACGTTAACACAGAGACAACCCATTTTGATAGAAACTATTACCTATTGATTGATAACATGGGAGATCAGATCTTGTGTTTGCATCTGGTAAGGGTGAAGCTAAGCGGAATCATTAACAATGCCAATAAAGGAAAGGTGTACGATAATAGTGTCAGATTTCTTTCAGGACAAAAGCTGAACCTAACATTAGAGGGATTACTGATTTTATTTACAATAGCGAGACTTATAATGTTAAGGTGGTTCTCTTTTCGCAAGGCTGTCAGGATGGAGAAATCAAAGCACACAGCAGACTGACAAGTAGACTAAGCCCTAGTAGAGGAAGAACGGTCTGGGATGGGGGGTTTGCAGAAATAAGGGCCAATATTAGTATTTCACAGGCAGCGCCTTGCTTGTGTGGCGTTCAGATCTTAAGCCTAGGGCGTCCCTGTGTGAATCCCAGACTGTCTTTATGGACCGAGATAATAAACCTTTACACACACACACACACATGCACACACAAGCCGAACACAGCTGCTTGTTATTTCATGCCCCATAAGGACCCTGTGACCACGAAAGTTCTAATACACATATCTAATTAAATAGGCATAGGTGTGTGCATTCAGGTCCAACTGTCTTGTTTTGCTTATTGCTCTACACACACACACACACACACACACA
>JBAJNP010001184.1:37107-52870 GCA_036877545.1 Yasuhikotakia modesta
AAATCCCCACACCACCACAACCATTTCTGAGAGTAATCAAAGATTATCAAATTAACAAGATGCAACACTTTTATAAATGTGAATGGGGGAAACTGCAACATTCAATATGGCCGCTCCAGAGGTACTTAACAGCCTTTGCCTGTACACACAGCCTTAAGTGATCTGGTAAACTTGTTTTTATAGCACAATTTGAGTTTGGATGAAGAATATATGATGCAGTTTAAGTCAGGTTTATTCGTTTGTCTGAAATATAGTGCTTTGTTGTTGCCTTAGCGATTTTAAAGATATCCGTTTTTCCTTATAGCTGGCCGGAGGCCTCGCAAAGACAGCTGCAGAGTGCAGAGACTTCCTTAAAGGGTCTTTGGTGTAATCAAAAAACTGAAATGTTTGAGGTGGTCTTTAGCAGGTGCTCAGGAAAGGGGCTGATCTGGGACTGATCAGGTTGATCATTGCTTCAAATCCACAATTTACATCGGACATCCTTTGACGTTTGATGACGCAGATGTTGCACTGATTTAAAGAACAGTTCCCCGGACCCATCACGGTTTCATTGACAGCACTGGATCGGGGCCTGGTGTTCCGTGTCGGATCTAGAAGGAAATGAAACTCTAAGAGGTTGAACGCAGGAATGCAAGTGGCGTGAGAGAGAGGGACTGATTTTGTCTTTTTCCAGGTATGTTGCTGACATGCTTGATTAAATACAATATTGCACATGCAGAACAGACTGGGCACCTGGTTTTGAGCTGTTAAAAAGAGATGTTTCCTTCCATAGCCACGCTGTGAGGTTTTGAGAACGAGGATTTTTATTCAACGCTCACATGGCATAAATTGATATCATATTAATTCAGGTCAGGACTTTTAAATCTTACATTTATTCCATAACACAAACAAACACATTGTTCCCTTCTGGCCAAGGTTTTGGAAGTTTGTTTTAATACTGTAATGTGCTCTGTGTAATGAGCACAAAATACTGTAATGTGTAATGAGCACAAAATACTGTTTGTGCTCCTGTATAGCTCAGTTGGTAGAGCATTGCGTTAGCAGCGCCAAGGTTGCGGGCGCTGAATGCACTGTAAGTCACTTTGGATAAAAGCATCTGCCAAATACGTTAATACTTAATACTGAGTGAATTTTCCACTTAACTGATCTTAATTTATAAATGTAGTTTTTCATTTAACATTGATATTTTACTGGTCTTGACATCTTAAATGTCATTATCTTGACAGCTCTACCAGATACAAAATCCTAGTTCTAATCCTAGTTCTAATTCTGTCTGTAGCCTTAAGGATAATCTTAGACATCTAACCGCCCCTTAAGCATCTGTTACTTCAGATTTTATTTCTTAAAATTGTTACATATCAGATTTCAGGGTCAAGACCCCTTTCACAGTTGAGGCAACATCCAGCCCTAAAGACATACCAGCTGCAGTGATGCAGAAACACAGAGATTTAGACGTTATGAATCGCTCAGGCTGTTGTTTTTTGGAGCTTTGTCATTTCCTCTACAGCTGCGACAAAAGAAAAGAGAAAACAACAGAAAACCAAACATTTACCCAGTGTGAGTTTGGGCGTTACTCTGTGGAGCATCAAAAACACACTCCAGATAGACATACAGCTTCAAAGTTGGTATTTGGTACAAAATTTACCTATTTGAATGTCTGTCCACTAGTCAGTTTTAGTCATAAGTAACATGACTGACCTGTTCATAAGAAACAACTATAGTTAAACATTGACTTATCTTAGGTTTGGCTTATTAACTTGGGTACTTTCCTGGTTAACTAGTTAACTAGTAAAAGCGGTAATAAAAACCCTAGAAGGAATTTCAGTATAATTCAGCTCAGTGTTGTGAAGCTCTCTAGAGCCATGAAAGAGAGAACAGACCCTCAGAATTGAGCCTGAGAGACCCCCAGTGAGGGAGCTCATGGAAACTGTCTTCAGGCCAGGCCTCATTAAGGGGCCATCTGATGAACCCAGAGTAAACAGTCCTGTGTATAAATTCTGAGAGCTTTTGCCATTACACAACAATACTGTGTATAAACAATATGCGTTCAGGCTAAACAAAAGTTGTAAAAACTGGTTTAGATCCTTGTAGCTTTTAGAACTGGAACTTTGAAG
This sequence comes from Yasuhikotakia modesta, assembly GCA_036877545.1. Classification (NCBI taxonomy): domain Eukaryota; kingdom Metazoa; phylum Chordata; class Actinopteri; order Cypriniformes; family Botiidae; genus Yasuhikotakia; species Yasuhikotakia modesta. The sequence continues at coordinate 39,222 of JBAJNP010001184.1, forward strand.
TCGAAGTGTAATTTTTGTGGCACAGAGTTGCAAAGGCAATGCCATTTTCAGACACTCATGGACATTTATTGTTTGGGGAAACAGGTAGCCCCACCCTCAAGCTTATGCAATTGGTTGAGCCAGTGTTATATCCAGCCTAGTTGGACCGCTCAAACATAAAAGGTGAAGTTGTTTAATATCTGCAGCAACAGTAAGAATAACTTTTATTTCACAAATATTATGTGAAAGTCTGTTCTGGATGTCTGCTTCAGTTTGGGTGAGGTAAGAATCAAAATGATTATTCTTAAATTATAATTCATTGACTCCAGAGAGTGCCTCTTTAAAGATATATATACACACTCGCACACATATATATGCGACAGTTTAAGACATCTGAACTGTGTTATGGATTTTGTAATTTTGGCAGGTGGAGAACAGAGTTATGGAAGCCATTAACATTCCATGGTTACATGTGGACATTTATTTATTTTACCATATGTGGGTGGGGCCGGGAGAGTATTGCACTGTCCGTCACGAGAGAGAGAGAGAGAGAGAGAGGGCCTCTTTAAGGGGGTTTGAACTCGCCCGCCCTCTCAACTCCACAGAACAAAGAGCTGAGACAGATGACTGCTGGGAGTCAGTGAGCTGGAAGAAGAGAGAATTATTATTGGATGGATGGATAGAGTGATGGTAGCAGAGAGGAATGGGATTAAAAAAACAGGAGATGGAGAAAGATTATTATGGGATGTCCTGGCCCAGCATTCATTCTGTAGAGAGAGACAAGAAGGGACAGGAAGAAAAGCCAGCAAGAGAAATCAAGTTACACATTTAGTATTTACTGTACGAGCAGCAGAGATGATACAAGAGGAGGAAATGGACCAATTATAGATACATATGCTCAATATCACAGGGGTATGACAGGAAGTCCCGCCTCCATAATTAAAAGGAACCAATTGAAAAGCGCTGCTTGTCCAATGTCGTTTGGAGTTTCTTATACAGTGAACATTTGTTGGCCTCCACTTCAAGGTCTAAACTAATGGCCACAAGTAAACAATAAGTTACAGTGTGTAGCACTGTCTTTCATAACAGAACTTTTGACTATTACCAATTTCTCACAGAAACTGTGTTCAATAATCTGCTTGTAAATCCACTGCAGATCTAAAATAACATGAAAATGTGAGAGTCATTCACCAGTTCTGAGCTCACACACCACCCAAGAAAGAGATGATGCCTTAAACAGAGAGAAATAAAAGAGAAACTGAGATCACAGCAAGATTCTCCCCACAGTCCTGGTCACTGCAGAGAAGTGAGACGAATGGAAGCGTTTTATTGCTTTAATGTGACCAGTGAATTCAGACGAACTGCATCACCATCAAAGAATCCTGATGTGTGTCTTTTCCTCTCACACTCCTCCACTCTCTGTTTTCCTCTTCTCCAGCTCACTCTATCAAATCTGCCTCTTTCATGATCTCACGGTTTCTTATGGCAAAAGCATTTAGCACACTTTCTTTTGGCTAAAGGTGGGTGTGCAGCCTGATTATACAGTTATGTGTTATAGGAAAAAAGTGAGGAACCAAAGAACATTTGGCAATGAAGTGTCTGTCTGTCTGTGTGTGTGTCTGTTTGTCTGTCTGTCTGTCTGTCTGTCTCTGTGTGTGTCTGTGTGTGTCTGTGTGTGTCTGTGTGTGTGTGTGTGTGTGTGTGTGTGTCTGTCTGTCTGTCTGTGTGTGTGTCTAACTTCAACTTTGGAAACAACTTTCTACAGCAGAAAATCTGACAAACCAAAAAGGTGACAAAAAGTAATATTCATCATATAAGTAATAGTTTGATTTTATTCTTAACTTTAAAGTGTTTTTTAAAGAGATTTATATCAGGGTTAGAGTCTGTTACAATGTGGTAAAATATTGAATTTATGCAGATAAATGTGTGGGGCAGTTGTGGTCTACTGGTTAAATCTGGTCATATTTTACTTTAAATATAATGTAATAACTTTCTAATAGGTTTTTGTAAGGTTTGGTTAGCAGCAGGGGATTAAAAATATCATTAGACCATGTAAAAACACACTCACAAAGGTTTATTTGATACAAGTATGTAAATTGTGGGTGTGGAATAAGTCCAGAGTAAACTAGAGTATCGGTTATCACAGCTGAGAAATGCATTGCTGCATCTGCAACAGTATAAACTCTCTCTCTCTGTCTGTCTCTCTCTCTCTGTCTGACTGTTTTTCTGACTCTCTCTCTGTCTGTCTCTCTCTCTGTTTCTCTCTCTGACTCTCTCTCTCTCTCTGTCTCTCTCTCATACTCTTTAATTCTCTCTCTTCTATGTAATTAAAACAGCTCCAGGTTGACTTGCATTATTCTATAAATAACCAGTTAATTGCAATAACTAAGGCCTTGACTCTTTCATATATTTAAATGTTGTCTTGTATTTTCTTAAAACACCTCATTGTACAATGATGTTAATGTCTGGTGACACACTGTCTTGCTCGTGTTGGCTGGGTGTGCCGTCAGTCCAAGCCAGGAATGGCCTGTTGAAGCGAGCTGAATAATTTGGTTCAGTGTTTGTTCAGGTTTGACTTCCAAAACAAAATCCTTCAGTGTTGGATTGTATTTCACTCTTTTGGCCTCTGAGGCGTGTGGGATCCACACCCAACTCCTTTATAAACGCATTAATGCAGTGTCATCTTCATGCAGGTACATGAGATTTCATACCGATCAAAGTGGGTGATTTGTGGTTCATTGAATCTTAACGTTGCAGAAACATTGCGGAAACATTTTATGAACCACTTTGGAATGGTTCTACTGTGTAAGATTTCAAAGGACTCTAGTATTTCAAATTCATTCACTCCATTTCATAGCAAGGATGTATCCTTTGTTGTATAAAATGGACATTTAGTTGCCACAAATGGTTTTCCTGTCTTGCATCACATGTCCATGTGTTTACAGTAGTGTTGGTGTCCGTACAGAGTTCCTCAGTACCATCATCCTGGAAGTTCAACTCTCATTCAATATTCTCTCAATCCACGGGGCGTGGAAGGAAACAGCTGGGACCAGTGACCTTTCATCTTACATCAACACACAAGGAGGAAGTCTACTCATGACTGACGCCCCCTTGGACCCCCTCAACATCCATGACTGTGTCAGCTGTGTGTGAAAGATGAGCCTTTGTGTACATTTGTGGTCCATTGTCAAGGCTTTTCCTGAAGAACGTAATTTCCGTACATGAAATCAGCATGTGGAGTGAATTGGTTACGTTCACAGCTAGGTTTCCTTTGGGACAGTTGCTGTTCGATGAAGGTCAGTAGACTGCTTTTAGCATGTGTTGTGTTGGTTGCGTAATACGTATAATGTCTTTATATGTTGAGTCCTGTCTGACAAAGCAACATTTCTTAGAGATGTATAACTCCAATCTGGTAAAGAAAGCTTAATATTGTGATGATGAATGATGAGTTCTGTAGTGTCCTAGAAATTTTTTTTGGAAAACAACTTTTGTCTGGTTTATCAGCTCTCAATTCACCGTTAGTCCTGCTTCGAATCTTGTCCCAGCATACAGTGTAGGCTCTGACTGGACATCTGTGCCCCTGCTGGATCTCTTTGTCTGTCAGGAAGTTAGCTTCTTGTTTCTGTCTCTTTAGCCCAATTGATCTGTCTATCCCAAACCTTCGGGAGCCATCAGCACTTGGGCATTAGTTCCCAACTTCACAAGTAGCAGAAATAATTTTGTTTCTACTCCTTTCAATTCTCCTTGTCCTCTCCCACCAGACCACCCCCTCTGTCCAGTAAATCCAGTGACAGGTCCTGTTTTTCCTTTAACTGACTAAACATTTCCTGCAAACTCTTCTGTCTGGATGGGAAGAACCGAGGTTGAACAGTCGTACTGACTGAATGGAGTTGCAGCAGGAGGTGGGGATGCATAAATGGATTTGGCAGGGGAAGTGATGGCTCCTGCTGCTGGGTGAGTGGACGTCTATGAGTCTCTGTCTCGGTCTGTACTGCTGGTTCAGCTCAGAGTTGACCTTCTGCTCGTCTCACAGGGGCTCCGGAATTTTCCAAGCCCCCGCTGATAAGTGTTTACCATTGATACTCAGTGGGGCATCCACAGTTCTCTCAGAGACGCAGAAAAAACAAGCAGCTCAGCGGGGACTAGACTCACTTCCTCCAGCTGAACCGTCTTCTATTACAAACCAGCCAGGTTGGAACGGAGCCTTGCAGCATTTAGTGGCTGTTAAAAGCTCATTGATAATTCATGTATTAATATTAAAGCCATTATGAAACCACAGCTTTCCGTTTCATTTTGGGGTTTGATCTTTGAAGAACATAAAACGTGGCCAATTTTGGCCTTGGGTATGAAGAACCATCATTTGGTTCAGCTGATGGTCTGCATTTAGTTGTTACTTCCCAGTTTCCACTGTAATTTTGATTCATTTTCATGCAAGTCATATCCTCCAGCTCTCACTCTTCCCATGCTTGGTTTCTTTTCCTGTATATTGCATTAGGATTTCTTGTCCCTTGTTAATTGTGGGATTGGCTCATTACTTCTGGCTTTGATTGAGATCCTCTTTAAATTGTCTTTGGGGTCTAAAACTTGTTTGTAACTAGTCTTTTCAAAACAGGTTCTAAGAAGAAGAACATAAGAAGGAGAACAAGATTTAAGACCAGAGATTTTAACAAGCCTTCTCTTGAGATTTTAAACTTTTTAAAGAGACTCCCTGAACAAAACAAGCAGTTTTGTTTACAGCAGTTGGGGGGAATTCCTCAGCAGGACAACCTGACCATGTAGGAGAACGTCTGCATGGTACCTTAATTCAGTCAGGACACTTGAGGAAAACACCATAGGAAAGAAAACTCATAACTTCCATCAACCCTTCATCGTACAAATGACTCTTTCAACTAGTGGCTAATAGGGTGAAGGGTGAAGGTCATGACCTAGCACGTATTTGTTCTCGCCTTTGGGACGGTCATAAAAATCTTCATTCTAGCTTGTTCCTCGTAGCAGGTGGCTAATAATAATGTCCTAATCTCTCGTATGAAGAATAAAGGCGAAATATCTTAAGAGATTTCCATGTCGTTGGATGTTTTCTCCATTACTTCCTACAGCCTGGTCCACATGGTTTACGTTATGGTGCTTTTGAGATGTTTTCTATATGAATAAGTCCCTTGAAAATGGTTAAAAGAACCATATGTGAAGTTTTAAAGGAAGAACAGGGAGGGGACTTGGCAGGTTGATTGCTCTCTTAGGGTACGAGGTGGGGCCACAACATACATCTCCAGTGTTTGTGTTTGTCTCCCTGGAAACCTCTGATAGCACAGCGAGTGGACAGCAGATGTTTTCGTGTGTGTGCGGGGTGGAGGAGTGGTCATTCTAAACTTGTGAGAAAGTCTTCTGGCTCATAGAGGAATGCACTATTCTCAATTTAACACACACACAATAATTTTATTTTCCTGACTATGCAATACATTGCAATGAAAAAGTTCATCTCTTCAGAGAGACAAGCTTTGATTGTTTCAGTTTGGGTCGATTTAATGGCCAAATTCCAAATAAGCGGTCAGAAGATCAGGCAGAAGTTCAGCTTCATCTCATGAACTTCAAACACACATCATCTTTAATAATCATTCTCACAGGGGACATAATGGACTGAAATTAAATTTGTCAGATTGCAACCAGTATCTGCTAATGTGAATAAGTCTGTTGTTCCCTTCATCTCTCAAATATTCATTCTTTTTTGTAACTAGCTACCTTGCCAGGAATGTTAAAATGGCACCGTTATGATAGTGAGATGTTATAATACCATTTTTATCTGTGCATACCAGAACGGTTTAGGCTGATAACATGCGGGTTAAAATGCATATGTGATACTGTTTGTAAATTCTTTCTATGAGACTGACAGAACCATGTGATATCCACCAACAGGATCTAATCTAGGCCTCTGAAATGACTCCCTCCCGAGGGTCTGAACTTGTGTGGCCATGACCGAAAGTCACAGCAGTTGCATGTGATACATCATAGCAAACAAACATCCTCTTTATGAGTTTATGTATCAATGTCGTCTTGAAATGAGGTCTATTAAAGCGACTAGCTTGTGGATATTTCTTTTGGGGAAGGTTGTTTTCAGTGGATCCGTTATATGGATGTTTATTTATGTTTGGTTAGTGGTTTCATTATATTACGGGGGGCCGTGGTTCTGTTCAGTGTCTGGGTGGGTGGTGGTAAGCCTGGATTTTCTTAGATAAAACTGGGCTTAGTGTGTTTATGTGAGCAAAAACAGGCAGGTTAATGGGTGACTGTATGTCTTCCGGATAAGAATAAAGATTCTTGATGCAAATTTAAGAGCAGCTGTCAAGCTCCAATAATGCACGATTATATGTGATTATATGGATATAAATACAGATCACAATAACCAGGTGATTATTTAATGAAAGGCTTCCCCTTTATTGCTATTCAAAAATGTCAAATGTGGTACCAACACATGAGAGAACCAAAAGGGTTCTTGGTGTCTCTGGCATCATTTTCTGAACTGGAATGTAAGAGATTTGGGAGCAGAAATTGGCCTTTTCTTTATATGGCAAAATATAATAGGTATGTGGTGCTTTAATGTTGCTTAAAAGCCATCCCTGTTATTTTTGTCTTTGTGTGGAAAACAGCTGTGGAAAGATTCTTCAAAATTCCATTTATTTTCTGTTTAAAAAAACAACAGCAGCAGCATGGGGAACTACAACAACATCAGTTAAAGTATGACAGAGGTTTCTTTTTCGAACCATGTAAGGCCCTAACAAGTGACTACCTGGCACAGCTGTAAATGTGCCAACATAATAACTGTGTGCAGCAAATGTAGGCTCTGATTTCACTGCATGTCTGAACGGTTACCATCTCTATTATTCTATTATTCCCAGACCTTTTTTTCAGCTTTTACAATGATCAAAAGGGTAGCGTGTCATCGGCCATTACATAATCCCTAACCATGAATGAACAAGCAAGTTAGCAAGTGAAAACTATGAAAATTTTGTTGGCACTGCTTTATTTAAAAAGCCTTTGATCCGCTTTAAGAATAGATGGATAGGACAACAGCCATCAACAGTTTTTTCTTTTTTAGACTGTTAATTAAGGATTCAATGCACTGGTGGTTTTTGGAGTCAATAAAGGAGTCAATTTATAAACGTTTTACATTTACATTTTTTTATTTGGCAGACGCTTTTATCCAAAGCCACTTACAGTGAATTCAAAGTACACGTATATTTTTTTATCTTGACTTGCCTTCCCCTGGGATTGAACCCACAACCTTTGCGTTGTTAACACAATGCTACCAGTTGAGTTAACAGGAAGGCTGTTTTAACTATTTTATTTTCTTCTTTTTAATTGTAGGTTTTTCCACCATCTCGCTTAGAATTAAACAGGCTGTTTTTGATACTAAACTTTTAAGACACATCAAAACGATTTGTTGTTGTTATGTTTGGCTTTTTTTATTTGCATGTGGAATGTTTATTTTTATGTGTTTTTTGCAAGGCAGAGAGACTTGCTGAATGGATGTGTTAGGGAGGACATTTTGTGACCTAAATGTTACAGTGTGTTTACATAGTACATCAAACTCCTATTTCAGACCAGCAAGTGAAATCCTGTTTTTCATTATGTGCGATTTAAAGCCTTTCATGTGCTCTGTGGTGGAAGAGAAATTCTGATATGGATTATATTAAACCAATCAGAACTCAAACAGTTCAAGGTTGTTGTTTTTTTTCTCCTTGTGGAACTATCTGTAGATAAACACCATCGTGAGGTCATCACTGAACAAAAACTACAACATTAGCGTAACTCTGATCTTTGTCAAGCTGCATCCGCTGTTATCGGAAAATTTGGTACATCGACCAGGAAGTTTCACCTTTTACACCCTGACCAGGTCAGATTCTGTCAAAATATTAAGATGACGTCATTTTGATTTTTAGATCAACTTTTTGATGTCTGCATGTGGTTAAGCTAATATGGTTTTCCACATTTCAGAGTGTTACTATGGTAACTGTCAACTACAACTGTAACTATGTACCGACATCTATTTATTAAGTATCTGAAGAATGAAAGCATATAATAAGGGTTTGTTTAATAGCGTTGTGCGTGTTTTCTGGATGGCTGGACCTTGTGTTCCGCTTTCTTCACTTCAGGAATTTGTTGGAGGCTATCAAGTGATTCTGCCTTCCAGGAACATTATTGCACACACATCTTGGCATGAACGGATTCATCAGCCCTGAACCTGAATGACAAACCCAATAATTAGATACTGATAAAAGAAAACACATTGTAGTCACTGTCAATCCATGCACGTAAATGTATCTCTTCCAGCAAACAAACAAGCCATTATTATTGATATCTCATCCTGCACTTATTGTTTATTCAATTTTTTATCCAATCAGAATCTTTCCAAAATGACAGTCCAAAGCCATACATTTGCTTTGTGTAAAGAACAGGCTGAATTTAAAGTTGTTAATTGGTGATGATGTTCCCTGTCAAAGCTGAAATATCAGTTTATCTCTAGAAAGTCATTACCTAAACTAAAAGTTAGTTCAAGCACAGTTCAGAGAAAACCACAACCCACTGTGTCAAGAAAGCATTTGTCTTCTCTTGACCTTTTCTCATTCACTGAGAGCGGGAAACTTGACCCTGCTGAATGTCAAAGCGCTGCACTCCAAACCACACCTCCAAAACTCCCAATCCATCCACCACGGTTCCTAATCTCATTCCTGTTTTCCCTTTTATCCAACAAAAACAACTGCATGATTTCCAGATCTGTGCAATAAATTCCTCATTATTTATATATGACTCCTACGCTTGAAAAGTTCTATACAAAATACACATTTTATAATGTAGATACTAATATGTTTGTGTAACTCTTAATGATTGTTTTTGTGTATTGCTCATTTCCTTATGGTTTAATTGTTGTCTTAATGGAGTTATCAGTCTCTTGTTTGTATTTATGACTCTCTGAAATACTTAATCACCAGTTTAGTCACCTCATCTTAGTTCCAAGTTTAAGTCCAGGTTTAGGTTTTGTGTCACTGAGTGTGTGTTTATGTGTGGAGGAGTTTAGCATACACGGCATGTATTGTTCTGCAGTCATGGCTGGTTAAATATTAGCCTATAGCCACAATGATTCTGCCCCTCCCAGCAGGGTTATACAAAGCTGAACTGCACTTTGCTAGAACATGAGAAATGATGGCCTGATTTGATACCACAGTGTCTGTGTGTGAACCTTCACACAACAACAGGTTATATTTTATTGTTCTTATCAATGCAAACAATGGCTCTCACACAGAGCACTCTTATCAGTGTCAAGTATGACGACAGAGCAGTACAAACAGTGACAAATGTTTCACAGGACTGCCAGTGCAGTTTAACTGTAACTGCTGCATGGTTTCAATTGGTTTAGAATGTGCGTTTGTATTTGTCGCATGTTTTACAATGCAGTTGTAGACAGATATGCAGATGGCAGACAAACAAACGATTTTGTGTGTGCAGTCTGTGATTAAGTCAAATGATACATTCCAATGTTTTTCCATCATGTAATGCTGTGTGTGTGTGTGTGTGTGTGTGTGTGTGTGTGTGTGTGTTACACGTACAGTAAGAGCAGTAAGTTCACACACAATCACAAGTGTTCTGTTAGTATTGCTTAAGTCTTAAAGCAGGCAGAGAGAACTATGGGAAAGGGAGAGATCAGGGTATGGTCATTTTAAGCCAGACTACATTTTTTTTCCCACTATGTGGTGGTTAGCAGAAACTCCTCTATGTCCTTTGCAGTCAATCAGATTGACTGTTCCTCCACTGCCCGCCCTGTCAAGCCCTGTCTCATGGAAACCATTTATTTATAGTCTGTCTGAATCCATCTCTCTCCAGCATTGAATATTGCATTGGTCTGAATGAATGGGGTTATTGGGTCTGTCTACCTTTAGTCAGAAGCAAAGCAGAGCTATTCATATTTACATACTGACATTGACTATAAACCGTAAACGTATGCTAATGCTCACTGGGATAATGCTTGGGTTCTCTGGGTGTTGCTAGGGTGTTGCTAAGTGATTGCTTAATGGCAAAAGTAATTCAAAATACTGTATATCCCCTCAGGTCTCTTTGATATTCTGGTCATTTTGTTGTGTACCAGGAAAAACTTGGTTTTACAAGTTAAGAAATTAACTTTTTGAAAGTTGTAAAATCAACAAAAATGTTTTAATTGACAGATCACTTAGAAAAGTTTAAAGTTCAGAACATGTTTAATGTGCTTGCGTACATCTACAAAAGGATTTGGTTTATGAGTTTATGATTTTGACCTCCGTTTATTTACACCTGTCAAATGTGAGATAAGTATTGTCTGACTTCACTCATTCAGGCACAGAAAGGGCAGCACACTGTCTTCCACGGGTCCTTGAAACTCATGTGCTAGACGGGAATTATGTTACTGATATCACACACTAACACACACAAGCACACTGACTGCAGGAAATATGCAGGTTATCAGATAAGACATTATCAGTATGTGATACAAACTGTCTCCACAGGCCCTCAGATCGTGGACATAGTTACTACAGTTAAATAGTTTCATTGGCTTGTTTTGCTAAAGAAATGTACTGGGTTCAATACAAGTCAAATATTTATATTCTTTATTTTAAATAACATGTTTTCGTAAGATAATAGTTTTTTCTTGCTTGTTCAAGTTTGTGTGTGGGCTGCTTGTGTATTTATGAAGAATTATAAGGATATTATAAGTTCAGTTACAGTGACTATTTGTGTCATGACTGTACACTGCTTGGCAGCACAATCACGTTATCTCTCTCTCTCTCTCTCTCTCTCTCTCGTACACTAAACACTGACCTTTAATTCTAGCCGGACACTAGTGGGCGGGGCACACATGAAATCCTGCCCTCTGACTGGTTAGTTTGGTTAGGGGGCGGATTAGTCGGTCACGTGATCGCTTCATGATCGTTTCTCCCTGCAGCAACACATACTGACGAAGCCAGTCCCGCAAACAAACGCATAGGCGCACACTGCAGCTAAAACCCCCCTTTTAACGAGCTTACAGAAGAGTGAGGGTCACATTATCCGCTGTAACTCGGAATTTAGTGCGTGTTTGTTGTGTTTCGGTTCCGTTTGATCGTGTTTAATCTCTTGAGTTAATCTGGGATTCGTGAGGCGGGAATGAGAGATGCGCTCGAGCGCTCTCCGGACTTTCACTTTGTGAGGAGCAAACAGGTGGGTTTGACTTTTTAAAATACTATAAATAACACTATGAATACCCGCAACCGCATGTTTTGTGCTATTTCTGTCATTTATCCTAGTTTTTGTTGACTTAAAGCGAGCCAAATGAATTGAATCGCGTTGTCTGTAACAGTAAATGCGAGGTTAACGCATTTAAAGTACTTCATGAGAAGCATTACAGTTTCTAAATATGTGCTTCTTCACTTTGTGGATTTGTTTGTTTGTTTGTTTGTTCGATCGATCGAGGTTTTTCGCTTTTGTTTTCACGCGAGCGCGCACACGCGCGCGTACTCGCACGCCCCTCGCGCGCTGATACCCCGCTATTCTGAGACTCTTTCCTGAGATTGAAATCTGAGTGTGAACATCTCTTGGGTCCTATTTATAAAGCTGCTAAAGATAAGAAGAAATAGTAACCTATAGTGAGAGAGGGGGGTGCTTTACAGTGGCCCTAAAAGGGTGTTTGGACACCCAAGCAATACTTAATGTGTGAACGTTGTTGCTTTACAGGGCAAAACAAATGTTATTTTATAGTGCATATATTATTTATAAGTGCACTGTCCAAGCAATTGAATAAAGACATTTATTCAAGACATTACCACGTTTTTAAAAGGTAAATGCAAAAAAAATAGTTAGGAAAAGTCCATTCTGCAAAGAAGGTTTAGCATAATTTGTTCGCAGATGCTATTTGATTAAATATTTCTCATTAAAATAGCTTTGAAGACATCAGAAAACAGCTTCAGTGCTTTGCTTGTACACTCTTTGGCAATGTGTCAATACCAAGTGACTTGCATATGTGATAATAGGCAGCAATTGCTGTTTGGTGGGTGATTCACTAAGTTTTAAAACAGCTTTTAGTCTCTAAACTCTTGTCTGTTTCATGTCACGCTCACGGTGATATGTTGTTGTAGTAAATGTCAGAATTAAGCTCTGATTGGTCTGTTATCTACAGTATTAGTGAAAACTATTAAAACTGCACATGCTAGTGTAAACAGCTTGAGTCATTCATACACCATTAAATAGTGTTGCCTGGTTTGTAGTGATGTTTGCTGTGTGTAATAGGGGAATTCTCTCATTCTGCATGCAGGCCGTGTGTCAAGGCAGTTGCACAATATAAGACATTGACTATACATGATGCGCTTGTGACTCGTATCGCTGGTGCCCCTCTTTGCTTATTTTGTTGTCTTGTGTGGCTATTGTATTACTGGTGTCCTTCCACAGTATGTGTGTGTGTCATTGTAACATTTTTTTCCCAGTCTGATGCGTGTGACTCTAAGAAATCCAGTTCATTACTTCGCGTTTAGAGACTGAACAGCTGTTAAAATGTGGATCGTGACCCTTCATCTTCCTATGCATTTCCAACTCAAACTCTTTCCACACACACCACCCGCTCAGAACAGACAGTTGTAGACAATCAACAACATGTCCCAGAGCTGTGTGTTGGTTTACATAAAGCGTTTGATAAACTGAGATTGACAGGCGGGGTTATATAACATCACAGACTGAACATCTGCTCCCTAGAAGATATTAATTCCGTAATGCATTTCATATTTCCAGCAGATGGTGGAGATTTTTAAAGGGTTTGCTCACCCCAAATTACAATTATTTGCTCACCCTCATGTTGTTGTAGTTCCTTAGTGTAATTTTTGAGAAAATATTTTCAGTTGTACAGGCAGACCAGGAGCTGTAAAGAACAGATTTCAGTTTGTCATTTATTTGGAAATTTGTCATGGAAAAGTTGAGATTAAGTTTTTGGTTGAACAATCATTTAAGAGATAAGTGCTATTGATTTTACATTGTTGGGTTTTGAAAGAAGACCTGCTGGTGGATATTGTGTGATTAATATACACTCACCTGTTGTTGCTTTCATTGTTACCTGGGAATTTTTTTAGCGTTCTGCCTTTCAGGCTTGACAGCCTTTGCATTATGCCTCCGTCTGTGGGTGGGTGTGTCTGTAGTCGTCATCCGTCAGCACTCAACAGTTGTTGCCAGACACTATATTTGATTATTGCATCATCAGTTGAGTCACGTGATCTGTTTGCGTGGATTGTTGTCCTGACGGTGCAGTAAACCTGATGTTTATGAGCTCCATCTTGCCTGGCTTTGGGTTGGCATGGTCAGATTCATTGTGGGAATGTAAGAGTTTGAGTTGGTGAAAAGATCTCATAGCTTAAAAACTCCTCTGTTTTCTATTTTATGACATACTACTGTGTTCTGTAGCTTGTTTGGGAGACCAGCGTGTTTGTGGTCATGGGTAAAATTTTTAATAAAATGTTGGATGGCTTTTATTAATAGTGTCTGTCAGATGTAGTTTTTGCCACTTGTTGACTTTGCCTCTTAGTTGTGTGTGTGTGTGTGTGTGTGTGTACCATCTCTCTCTAATCTCAAACATCTTTCCAAGTGCCATTTGACCTGAATGAGCAGCTTAGCAACGTACAACAACAAGA